>OZ010787.1:82594752-82845428 GCA_963932465.1 Maratus speciosus
AAAAATAGCAAGGTAAATCTATGAACAAACGGCTACGTAAGCACTTAAGTACTTAATCCAGGGGTCGCATTATATAGGGAAAATTTTATTGTTCCTACCAGAACCCTTACAGAAAGGTGTGATGAAGATATTATTTTCAAAATAGTGGTAGGAACGATAAAAGTTTCCCTATAGAATGCGACCCCTGTGTATAGTACAATTTCAAGGTCTGGCTATCTCGCTTTCAGGGGCAAGGTACTTGCATTCGTGAAATGTTGAAATAATTTAATGACACCAATATTTACAAGAGAATCTATCTGAAAACGAGTATATTTTCGCGTACTTAATAAAGGTGAAATTTTCCTTATAAAATTCAGGTGCTAGTGTGGCAATTAGGAATTAAAATTAAGTGATGCCATAACGGCATCACCGCCTCTCAAGGGGCCAAGAAATTTGGTTTTATACCACTCAACATAGTTTTTTAAAATTTCATTACATAATTTTAATAAGGTATTCTATCATTTTCTTTATTGTGAGCAAAAAACAATGGAGAAGTTAAATTCCCGTAGTAAGAGAAACACAAAAAAATTATTTATAACTATTGGGGCAACTGGATCCAGCATGGTCCAGTTACCCCGGATACATGTCCCAGTTACCCCATTCTTGAAAAATCTATGGGGTAACTGGGACACCGTGCTTACATTTGAAACCTGAAGTAAATATGTATAGATACCTAATAATATTAATGTAGTTATATGTCTAATCTTTAAAAAAAAATGATTGTTTAATAAAAGTATTTACTGTATTTTAATAATCAGTCGAGGAAGTTCAACCATATAGACGTTGTTTTTAAAAAAAGAAACATAAATTTTTGACAACCTATCACAGCAAAGTGAGAGTTATGATTGAGTTGATACACGTTGTTTTAGGAAGTAGAGATTAAGGGGCATTGTTCACAAAAGCTAAAACTTAAAAAACACCAACAGTTTTTTTTATAAAATAGCCTATGGCCCAGTTACCTCGTGGTTCCAGTTACCCCAACTAACGTTAAATTATTAGATGTAAATTTCCAACTGGGCGAAAAATGTCCGGACCAGGATTCGAACCCGGGACCTCCTGGCTGAAGCCGCCAGTGCTCTGCCATCTGAGCTATCCCGGACGATTCTGGTCGAACTTTTTCACCCAGCTAACCTTGATGATTACAGCATCTGGTCTGAAAACTGGTTCAGCTCAACAGAATAAATCTCAGGTAATGGAACTTCAGAAATCGCTGGATACGAAATTACACTAGATTAATATTAACACAATTATTCTAATTGGTAAACAAATCATATTAGATGTAAATTTCCAACTGGGCGAAAAATGTTCGGACCAGGATTCGAACCCGGGACCTCCTGGCTGAAGCCGCCATTGCTCTGCTATTGTATAATTGCGTTAATATTAATCTAGTGTAATTTCGTATCCAGCGATTTCTGGAGTTCCATTACCTGAGATTTATTCTGTTGAACTGAACCAGGTTTCAGACCAGATGCTGTAATCATCAAGGTTAGCTGGGTGAAAAAGTTCGACCAGAATCGTCCGGGATAGCTCAGATGGCAGAGCACTGGCGGCTTCAGCCAGGAGGTCCCGGGTTCGAATCCTGGTCCGGACATTTTTCGCCCAGTTGGAAATTTACATCTAATATGATTTGTTTACCAATTAGAATAATTGTGTTAATATTAATCTAGTGTAACCGTACATTGTTTTGTTAAATTTAAGCGAATCAATTTATCATGATATATTAATTTAAAATTAAAGATTAAAATTATTCTCAAGTAAATTGAACTATTTATGGGAGAGGAATAGTGTTTTTTCTAGTTTTTTTATATAATGAAAGCGAACAACATAAGAAAATTAAAACTTTCTATTTAAAAGAATAACAAGCTGTTATAAAAAAGTTAAGAAAATTAACAACCAAAGTGAATACACACTTAACGATTACAGCCCATTGAATTGGATTTTTGTGCATGACTTTGCAATTTGTTTACATATTTCAGCACCTGACACTTCTTTTTAACTTATTCAAAAATCTTAAGTTAATCTACGCTCTCTGTTTATTTAAATTTCTTTCCTATTGTTTTACTTCTAATTAAAATAAATTTTTTGTGGTACATTTAAGTTTCCTATAATTAAATGAAATTTATCTGTTATTAAGTTGTTCTTTTTGGTCATGCACAAAACTGATTCTATGAAAATTGTTGGGGTTGATCTGAGCAGATAAATTGAGAACCCTGTATTGCATTGATATTTTATTCCAATTTTAAAATTCATAAAATGTGGCATTGGTTTAATATTGGATAAATTTTTATCTTTTCAATAATTATGATAGTTCAGCTAGAAGTTATTGTTATGATTTTTATATACAGGTTTCATTTTAATGGAAATTTAACTGCTCAGAAAAAGATCCTAATAAATTGCGTTTTTGTTGAATGATGTTCTGAATTAAATGCACACACCAATATATGCACATACATAAGCGTATTTTTATGTATAAGAAAGTTGTAAAAATTTGACTATCATCTAGGTGGGTCACTGTCATAACTTGGCATATTATATGCATTTGTAAAATAGGCAATTCAGATGTAGGCATTTTTATCAAAGATCATCACTTTGCACTCATAGCCTGTTGACACTGAAAAAAGCTTAAATTCGGAATTAATATTGAATAATTAAATTCGAAATTACTGAATATTTTGGAATTAATTTTTGTTCGAAAACGCCTGAAATTGGCAGCTTTAACATGACTCGGAAACCATGTAATCGAACAATTTTTTGGTAAAGGTTGAAGGATGTTTCAGAAAATGCTCTCAAAGTTTACGCTTTGAACCGAATTTCCGGACGGATAACGCAGGAATGGAAACAAATTGCTTTTATGACTTATGAGACAACATTAAACTAATTCATCGAAAATGAGAAACTGATTACAAATCACTTAGATAATCCTGACTGTAAGTGTCGTACTATAAGGGTTAAAAATGCGTCCATGAATGTGCCAGAAAGTTTCGGGTTGTTGAATGGGGAGATATATATTTTTACAATCGCTTTAATTGCGAAAATGTACTGCTATTTTTTTAGAATGTAAATTTTTCTGGCTATAATTAATTATAGCAGTTTTATTAAGATACATGGTGGTAAACTAAATGACATGCGCTTTAAATATAAAATATTTATAATGCAACATATCTCAGTCATATTAATATATAAACCGAAGTGTGCATAAGTAGCCGGCATAGAAGATGCTATCAGTATATTCGCGTTTTTGCTATAAAACCTCTTTCACACATGCTATCATGTTTCTAATGGTTTTAAGGCACAGTTCTGTATTTATAGCCTTTAAATTAACAATAATTACCTACTGTAGTTATATATATTTTAGTTTCTGCATGTATACTATCATCTTTAGCTATTGTTACTACAAGGTCCATTTGAAATAAAACAAATTTGTAAAAAAAAAAAAAAAAAAATAGAAAACAATCTCTTTAATATTCCTCAAAATAGTACCATCGGGCATTAGATTCTGTAAAATATACAGGTGGTATCTATTACCTAACATTTAAACATATATATATTTTAGGTGGTTAGAAACAGTTTTAAAACATAAGTTCTCAAATTGTGTTCCATGTATTAAGATTGTGTTCCGTTTCCACAATAAAAGTTCTGGAAGCAACGTTTTATTGTGCGTTCACTAAGGCTAATGTCAGATGAACGTCTATTTGCACGCTTTTTGTTTCAACATGCACAGAAACACATGCTAGCGAAGGTATAGGAAGGCTGTAGGATGGAAAAAAGTGTGCAAATGGACGTTCGTCTGACATTAGCCTAATCGTCCCTGAGCGAAATGAGTATAGTTAATATCGCGAGCCGTTTCTGCCGCTTTTCGTCCCATTTCCTCATTTACGTCAAGAAAAGAGCGTTGAGGGAAGTTGATTTGTATAGCATTTAATCTAACAGAATTGTCTTAAACTTTGATTACAGGCACGAATTATTTTTAGACATCAGAGAACGCAGCAAAATGCGCCGCTGGAAAACTTGCTTTGTGAGTGATTACCTCCATGATTAAATATTGTTTTCGCTCTCAGAAGAACGGATTTCTTGTGTTCATTCGATGGAATAACATACTGGGCTGTCAGCCGAATTTCAACAGAAGTTATCTGAAAACGTATACTTCTCTAAATATAACTCTACTCTCAAAAATTATTTTTTTAGGGATCTTTCTAAAAATTTAACTTTTATGCGGTTTTATTTAAAAAAATAATTTTGGATGAAAATGACCACCTGCATTATGCTACGCGATGTGGTCCCCGTATATGATTGGGACAGTCAAATAACTCGAGCTATTGTAATATAAATGCCATCAATAATGCATATCACATGTTGGAAATTTGAGAGTTTTTTTTTTCTTTTTATTTATTTATTTAAGACATTTCTAGCATTGTTAGATGGATTACGCTTGCTTTTGAGGGTTATAAAATACATTGCTTTTCTCATAGCGTGAGAGATTTATCCTGCCTATTATTGAGGAGGATATTTTTCTTCCTGTTTCTTGACCCAAAGGAAGCACGATATTTTCTGAACCCTACTTGAGCTATTATTATGAACTAATATATTGATTTTAGATTATTGAAGTAAGAATTAAAAATAGTTCTTACGAACTTTGTTTCTTAATATAGAAATCATGATAAACATTAGAAAATAAATTTATAAATGTACAATAATCTGAATATAATCATTAACTTTAATTTTTAATTTAGTAGGGTTTCAAAACTTCTCGTTAACCCATTAAAGGCTGACGTTGTGTTTTCGCAATATTATATTTGTGATTTAAATTTTTTTTTGATACCAACAAAATTTGCCTTATTTAATTAACACATTTCAGTGATTCTTAAACTAAAAGTGGGCAAGAAAAAGTGGTGTGAATTGAATAAACCTCCTGTAAAATATGCAGGTCCTTAATGGGTTAATTTCTTTTATTCATATAGAACATAAAAGTACATCTTTCATTAATTGTCTCAGCAAAATATCACTCTTAATATTACCAAGATTTAAAAATTCATTATAGATAATTACCGACAAAGAATTATTATATTAATAGGTAAAAAAAAAAAAACAGATCACGATAATTTTAATAAAATAACGTTGATTGACTTTATCCTTAAAACGCGACAATAACATATAATTACGAATGAAATATTCATTATGGATGAAAATATCATGGTGTTTTCAGAAAAATGAGAGCAGCAGCAGAACTCTATAAAATATAGCTGAATGTGAATAACATTCTCCTTAAAAACGACAATAAGATAATCATGAATCAGATTTTCATTACAGTTGATTATTGTGGACAAAAATAGCAGATTGTTTACAGAAAAGTTACAGCAGCAAAATTGCATTGATTGAACATCTAAAAAGGTGACGGCAATATAATCACGAATCCAATTCTTGCTAAGATAACTCATTATGAAAAATAATCATGGTGTTTCCGTAAAGTTGAAACCGCAAACGATTTTTATAAAATATCGTTGATGACATTCTCCAAACAATGTGACAATAACATAATCAGGAAATAAATTTTCAATAAAATAGATTATTATGGACAAAAAAATAACGGTGCCTTCAGAAAAGTAGAGTTAAGCGCAAGATTTTTTATAAAATATCCTTCATTGACTTCTCACTATAGTATGAAAATAAATTTATAATGAGATATATAGATCTATCAAGGTAAATAAACACAATGGTTCAAGAAAAGCGGGACCACAAAAATTGTCTAATATCCTGTATCTTAAATGATCCTATGCAGTTTTGTATCTTTCTATTAATATCCATTTCTATGAATATTTATTTTTTGCAAAGAGACAAATGTAAAAAATATATTTTATACACAGATTAATTTTACCCTAGAAAACTACATAGACTACTACTATTATTGTTTTACGGGTGACAACTGATTTACGAGTAGGAGGATAATTATAAAAATAAGAATGATTGTTTCCTATGTAAATTGATAATAAAATGTTGAGGAGTACATTATATGAATAAGAATAGTTGTTATCTATGGTTGTTCATTTAAAAGAAGATGTATGTCAGGAGGGTAATATGTCATTTAAAAGGAGGGTAATATATCATTTAAAAGAAGATGTTTTAAAATTTAAAATACTGCCGCTTAAAGCTCACTTAGCGCACATAGCTTCCAAATTTGAGCATGATTGTTACTTTTCAGTGCAAGATTCTTGCATTCGCGATCTTAGTAAAATTGCGATTTTTCTCGAGGGTGTTAGCAAAAGAAGCAGATTATGAGTAACTTCTAGATACAACTTTAGATGACCTAAAAATATTCATCAAACCAACGGTGAAGATATTGTAACGACATTTTCAGCGTACTTACTTTGTTTTCTGTGAAATATGATGTCATCATAAGAATTGCTGAAAATGAGCATCATCGTCTAAACATCAATGAGTTGTATGCTCCTCAATTCAGAATGTAGCTGATAGTACACACGGTAACCCTCATTGAACTACAGTGCACTTCACGCATTTTCAGCACATCCCATTATTCATCACAACACATTGTGGAGAGTATACTACGAAGTGAATCGATCCTCAGTTACCGCACATTTTCGGTACGTATATGAAAAAATTAATGCACATATTGAAAGTAATGTAAATACTTTATTAAATTAAATATCTTATTAAAATTGGTTGATGCGCTAATCGATGATGCTAATAATCTTTAAGGCCAGTAATGTGTATCGTGGCTTGCCGTGCCAATGTTCTTCCTACTGAGCTACCCGTACGATGGCACGGAAAGCCAAGATACCCAGATTCGAGTCCAGGCCTGAACATTTTTTACTCTGTTTGGATAAACCTCAACTATGCTACTCGAACCTAAGATGATTTATCTAGTTGAAAAAATTTCCTTCTCTTCATTATGATGCTAATAATGTTTTTTTAATGCGGCAGTTATTAAAATATTGTTCCTTAAGCAGGAGTTATATATAAGTCCCTATCACTATCCGGAACCACTGACATATTCAGTAGAAATCTCAACATCACTTGATACATCTGAAAACACATCTGCAAAATATTTTTCACTATATTCTTCAGATTGATGCTTCGATTGATGCTCAAATAGATGATAATTGATGGTGATTAATTGTCCAAACCTGAATTGGGGATGTATTAAGCTGCTACGCTGCACACACAAAAGCAACTAAATATACTGACTATTATAAAAATAGCAAATAAAGCCTTTGTGCAACAATATTAAAAAGCAGAAAAAAACAACATTTAAAAATGCTCAAATAATACATGAAAAGCAGCAAACAGCTGTTTCGAATCTACTAGCGAGATTCTTCTTCAGTGCAAGATAGGGATAAAGGAACAGCGTTCTAGAAAAAGCAAGGCTGAGCAAAATGATAGACAGAGACGCGCTGTCTTATATACCCTATGCGGGTAGCGAAGGCGCCAAAACCAACGAATGAGAGAGAAGCAGGTTGATTTTGGCGCCTTCGCTACCCGCATAGGGTATATAAGACAGCGCGTCTCTGTCTATCATTTTGCTCAGCCTTGCTTTTTCTAGAACGCTGTTCCTTTATCCCTATCTTGCACTGAAGAAGAATCTCGCTAGTAGATTCGAAACATCTGTTTGCTGCTTTTCATGTATTATTTGTGCATTTTTAAACGTTATTTTTTTTTGCTTTTTAATACTGGCTATTATTCATACAACAATGGTTTTGTACACACAAGTTGTGATTTTTTGTCTAGCGTCTTCCAATGTCTGAAAACTAAATAATGCAGATTCGCGTATTCCGCGCTTCAGAAATTAAAAACGCCGATTTGCGTCTCGCGTCTTCAATGTTTTGCAAATGACAAACGCCGATTCATGTCTCCCGTCCACAATGTGTTACGACATAGCAAGACTATTTGTTGAAGGTTTCATTAAAGTATCTCAATTATTTTGAAAGCTATGAAGAAATATTCAGTTTCTGCTTGAAGTGAATTTTTACCTGAGTAATTGGATTGTGATACCGGTTTTCTATTCAAAATTATTTATATACTCTACCTCCTCGTTAGGTTTGCCTGATCTGTTTTTAACAATCTATATGCTAAGTATACAAATCGTTAATTTTTATCAATTTAAATGCTACATTGATTAGAGAAGAGAATATAAAGTAAATCTGTGACAGATATTGCGATTGTGATAGATTTTATATTCTTATTCGGCCAAGTTAATTAAATATTATCATTAGTTTTACAGACCTTCAGTAATTTAGAATATTTATCGTCTTTTACAATTTTCTATACATTTCTGTTAACTATAACTTCTTGCAAAATTTAACACTTTAGATGTATGAACCCTAGACAATGAGGAAAATTTAAATGAATGTAAGCGATTTCAACACAAGTAAGCATAGGACAATTTAAAATATTCAATTTACCAAGCTAACTTTAATAAAGATTACTTAATTAAAGCTAGATTTAATAAAATAAAACTGCTTCAGAAAACTTGAATATTTGCAATGCATTTGACTTTTTTAGCCTAATTCTTTTGTAACGAAACTTTTGTTTCTTGTTTTCCTAAAATCAATGGAAAAAAAATCAGAGCAGTAAAAGCAAATTTTATACTCCTTTGAGGATGACAAAATGTTTCATTACGAAAAATAAATAACGAATTTCTTTGCATAAAGGAAAAAAAGTAGAAAGATAAAATTATTGCTAACTTTTATGAAGACATTTCTAACTATTTCATTTTTTTTTGCTTCAAAAATAGATATAGATTTACATTAAAGCCATTAAACTCAAATTTTCTATGCAGAAAGTATCAGTCATTTAGAGTAGAAAAATGATTTTGTTTTCACTGCAAACTATTTTCCAAGGAACGTTTTTCAAAGCTGCAAAAATTTCAGTTGCTTAATGCTCAGTTAAAAGCTTTCTTACGAAAAGATAATTAAAAAAAAAGATAATATTAAGGAATGAATGAGTATAAAATTTAGTTTCATAAAAATTAGTTCGGTTTAATACGTAAACATTTCTGCCTTAATTTTATGTCATTTGAAAGATTATGTTACAGACTATAGCAATAATAATTTGTTCTGTAACAGCAAGTATATCTTAAATTTATCTCCTTTTTTAAATATTGCAACACGATTACTATACCACAGCTAACGGAAGTTGTATGTCTACATTAATGTAAATTGCATATGTTTTTCGTTAAATACACGGGGATTACAATCAAATTTGCGATTTTAAAACGCTGTAACTTAGGAACCACCAGTCAGAATGACTTGATATTTGACTTAGATATGCGAGTGGCAATCGAAATTTGTTTTGAGAAAAAAAATACTTTAAGGATGTATCCCCAGATTGCGCTGTGAGCATTGCCTACGTGAGACACCGGGGAAAAGATACATTTTTGGTCCACATGGCGTCTTTGTAGATAAAATTTCTATTTATTTTTAGAAAAATATTCGATTTTTAGCTTTAGAGGGTTGCTTTAGAGGTGGGGGTTCAGGGCAGCTACTCGTTCAATTATGCGAGGCTCATTTTAAAGAAAACTCAGCATATAAACTCACAATATTGGTTTCAACGTGCAGGGATTCATATACGTCTACTCGTCTTTTCCTTAAAAGCTGTAGCCACATTTTCCGTTGTCGCTGCAACAATTGCTTCAAATCTTCTGCCAAATTTCATGGGCTTGAGTGGTCTCTTAGAATTTGAGAAGTCTGTATGTAGACATTAAATCAAAACTTAAGCCTTTATTTTCCGAAACTACCTGATAGTGGTGAATCTACAGTCACCTTTCTGATAAAAACTTCACGTGTTAGAGTGACATACCTTGATGACAAGGACATAACATGTGCCCAGATAGAGAGTTATGGAACCCATTTCTGCTTCGCGTTTTTATTAAAGTTGTAATGTTCGGAGCATAACAATGTTACGCTTTTTTAAATAACTCCATAAAAGCAATGTGCAGATAATTGTTCTTTTTTGATAAGATAAATTCCCGTGTTTGGCAAATGCAGAGCTATCTATCGGTACATTCTTAAAGTATTATTTTCTCCATCAAACAAAATTGCTTCGCGTATATTCATGTAAAATGTCAGGTTATTCTGAACATTGGTTTTTGAGTTGTAGAGTTTATAAATAGCAAATTTAATTATATGGGGAACGTCCATTGTTACTCTTGTGACCATTAGAGCAAATTTTCACAAATACTTCCAATTATTTTATTACAAAATATAATTAAAACAAAAATTGATATAACCAGTTAAATACAATTATGTTCCACTCACATAAAATATATCTAATTTGTAACAAAAAGCATTTCCTTTGTCTATATAATCAAACAAAATTTTGTTACTCTTGTGACCAGGGTGTCACAAGAGTCATTTAATATATACATAAATAAAATGCTTTTTGTTACAAATTAGATATATGTTTGTGTGTGGAACACAGTGGTATTTAGCTGGTTATATCAATTTTTATCTTAATTATATTTTGTAATAAAATAATTGGAATTATATATGAAAATTTGCTCTAATTATCATAACAGTAACGAATGGACGTTCCCATATCACCTTGTATAACAAAGCCACACTGAACTTGTGATTTATGTTATGGAAATTTAGCAAATTATCTTTCTGCTATGAAGAGAAATAAATTATCCCAGTATTTATTTTCATCTTTATTAGGTTGGTTCAAAAATGCTTCGAATCTATTACTGTTACCTAGAAATTGAATATAAATACTTTGGTATAAACGTGTTTTTTCATTTGTCAGAAAACGCCGAAAAATCGAAGTATGATGACACGGTAAGTTTGGTCGTAGAAGAATGGAATTTTTATTATTTTACTTTTTTGAGCATGGAGGAAATTTCTAAATATAACTTATAAGACCCAGGGATCGTATAAAAATTTAAGTTTCGCAACTGATTAAAAAATAACTATTTTAACGTAAATGGATTTTCATATGATGAAGACCAACGTTTGAAAATATTTAGGAATCAGAACTATACCTATAAAAAAATCTTTAGGATTTAGCTATTGGTCAACAATAAGAAGGGAGACTCTGTATTATGTTATATATGCTACGAAAACGGCAGTTTTCCTTTTTATTACCTTTGTATATTGTCTTTTATTAAATAAAAATGGAATTTATATTCCACACACAATCAATTCAGTGATCCACGTCTTCATTATTTATTAAATACTGTTTACATTTTGCGTGATTGTAGCAATTCATGAAGCAAACGCGAAGCAGAAACTTTAGGATTTTCGATCTATATCATAACACCATGTATAAAAAAGTGGACATTTTTGCTACCAAAACAGCTGCAGGCAGTGTTTTGTAGAACTTTTTTTTATGATAATCAATAAAGTTCTTTCAAAGATTGAATATTTATTTAAAATGTATGATTAACAGCGTTTTCCAACCGTAAAAAAATCTGCCATTACATTAAAAAGATTATTTTATTTTTCCTTGTTGTGGTTTATTCGCATAATGTTAATTTGCATGTTTCAGTTGTATGAGTCTGACGTTATAAACAATCTTTATAAAGTCCATGCATTTTCGTAAATGTTTCCTATAGAGTATATTTAAGTATAAATTGATAATTAACTTTGTATTTTTGTAGTAAAGTTATTTTTTCCGAATTAATTTATGTATTTTATTCTTTTTACTAGATTAATTTTATCACAGTTATTCTAATTGGTAAATAAATCATATGAATTGGAATTTTCCAACTGGGAGAAAAAAGCTTCAGCCAAGAGCTCCCTGGTTCAAACCTGAACCGGACATTTTTCGTCCAGTTGGAAATTTACAACTCATATGATTTATTTAGCAATTAGAATAATTGAGATAAAATTAATCTAGTTTAATTATGTATCCAGCGTTTACTGGAGTTCAGATTACCTGCGGTTTATTATGTTGAGCTTATTCATTTATCAGACCAGATGTTATGATCAATAAGGTTATCTGAGTGAATTAGGTCATCCAGATTCATCCGGGATAGCTCAGTTTACAGAGAATTGGTAGCTCCAGTCAAGAGATCTCTGGCCCGGACATTTTTTGCCCAGTTGGAAAACTACAAATCATATGATTGATTTATCATTTAGAATAATTGTGATAAAATTAATATAGTGTAATTACGTATCCAGCGTTAACGGGAGTTTCATTACCTACTATTTATCCTGTTGAGCTGATTCATATATCAGACCAGATGCTGATATCAATAATCTCAAGTGGGTGAATCAGGTTATCCAGATTCGTCCGGAAAAGCTTAGACGGCAGAGCACTGTCAGCTTCAGCCAAGCGATCCCTGGTTCGAATCCTACCCGGGCATATTTCGCCCAGTTGGAAAATTACAACTCAATTTATTCCTTTACCATTTATCCGTTAACTTGTAACGCCTGCTACAGAAAAATCAAAAAGTCGTGTATATCAAGTAAACATCCTATTATAAATTTAACTATCAGATTGAAGAATGCGTTCTACATGACACAGTGGCGGCATGCGTGTAATTAAATTTGATTAGCCGAGATGATCGTCTCTTTCAATCGGCTAGACTTGTGGTTCCCAACGGGGGTTGTGTTGTGCCGGCCACAGTTGGGCGCTGAGAAGATCTCAGGGGCGCTGGGGACCAGCTGCCGCCCATCATAGTTGGCATGTATTCTGTAATTCATAGACAACATTTGACTGAAATAAACCTGAAATAAACCTTCAATGCTTCCTACACTATGTAATCGCAACTGCTAGCAAGATAAAAAGCATATTGCTCCTAAAGATTGATTGTTGGATAGTTTTCTGGTGCAAAAAACGAAGATTTCAGTCGTTTACTAGTGACACAAGATGTGAATGCTTATCCAACGATACTTGTCTAAAACGACATTTTTAGATTTTTATCTCAGTTTGTGAGGTTTTTTTTTTTTTCTGTTTTTTTTTGTAAATTGAGATGATTCTTAAATAAGGAATTTAATAAAATTTAAAAAGGATTTATTTTATTTTAGAGATTTGTTCAGTAAATTTAATGGAACACGTATACAGCAACATTAAGTTTATGTTTTCAAAGTGAAGGCAACTATTTCTGCCTTGTTTCAAATATTTTTCCTGTCCAAAGAAAAGAAAACAAAATGTAGAGAAAAATGTAGAGAAAAATGCAGAGAAAAGGAAAAAACGTAGAAAAGAAAATGAATTTTACCGATTCCGAAATCTTGCTTCAGTAACAACAAATGATTACGAAATATAATTTAGTAGATCACAGTAAATATTTAACTACAATTATTAAATAACATTTCTACGACGAAACTTCATTTTTTTTTATCCGCGGATTATAGCCCGGAAATTACGGTACTTGCTGCTTGAAAAGATTAGAAAATCTTGCTTCAGTAACAACAAATGATAACGACATTCAGCTATACACCCCGCACTTAGAGCATTTAAAGAAGGTTTCGTGAATCGATTTCAGAATATCTTCGGTATGGTTGGTCCAAATGGTTAATTCAAACAAATCTACTTACTGCAAAATTATCGCTTCAAGATGTTTTGACAGAATTACAAAAAACCTAAGAGCAGAAATTGGGATTAAATATTAACACGAATTTTGGCTATAAAAGCAAATCTCATTAATTTTACCCATGATTGTGGGCTACAACACGGAGTTCTACATTGCATTCTCATTGCCAAGTTTAAACAAAAAGTGTTCCAGCGTGGTTAATAATTTATCAACAACAACAACAAAAAAGCAGATTTTTCACAGAGGAACTCCGCGACTTAAGTTTGCTGATGACAAAAAGTTCACTAAATATTGATTAATTAGTAACATCACATGAAGGCCAGCTTTTTGCTAACAAAAATATAGAGTTTGCTTGCTCTACTTTGAACAAGACGTGAATTTTGTTGAATCCCGATAATGCATATATGAAATTAAAATCAGTCCTTATTGTTCTAAGGGGGCGTTGATTTACCGTAATTTCCGGTCTATAATCCGCGGATCAAACAATTATGTTCGGACCCAGATATCTTATTTCATAAAATAAAATTTCTGGGTTGAAACTTGATTTTTTGATCCGGAAATTACGGTACTTGCTGCTTGAAAAGATTAGCTCTGACAGATAAAAGTTTGGGAACCTCTGGTCTAGACGAAATAAGAAAAGATCACCCACAGGTAAAAATGAATAGCCAAGAATCTTGGCGAGTTTCTCA
Organism: Maratus speciosus; assembly: GCA_963932465.1. Classification (NCBI taxonomy): domain Eukaryota; kingdom Metazoa; phylum Arthropoda; class Arachnida; order Araneae; family Salticidae; genus Maratus; species Maratus speciosus. The sequence continues at coordinate 82,608,967 of OZ010787.1, forward strand.
TCAGCAGAAAACTATTGCTGGTTGACTTGATGCATTGGACTAAACGAATAAGCCCAGGCGAGTATGGAAAAATTTTGGAATGTGGGTTGGTTTGACAAAAACTTTAATCTGAGCATGCTCGTATGTCACTATTCTGTTATGTATCAGGGCAAGCTACCTAAGTGGCAACACCAAGTGTTGCATTTACATTGCATGAGATCTTTCGATTTGAAAAAAAAGGATTCTGTGTTAAGAAAAAAAAATTATAATATAAATTTTATTAAATTTCTTAAAATATGTAGGTAATCTATATATATGAAGATTAAATGAAAATCACGCGATTTTGATGCTACTACACTAAAACATTGTAGTTTTACTGTAATTTCATGAAAATGAATGATGAAGATGAAGGATTTCAATAATATTATTAAACGAGAAATTGCTTTCTTTGTAAGTTGAGTTCAGAGCTGATGGAATAAAAATTACGTTATTCTGGTGCAATTATTGAAACATTTTTCAGCTCAATGAATTATAATACGTGTTTTCATTTAACAGCCACTTAACATTCCATTTTTTAAACATCCCACATTTCAGACAACTGAATAACAAAATAAACAAAACAACATTCTAGTTATGTTTATTTTAATAACAGACATAGAAACATATGAAAAGTAAATTTAGCTTAGTACACGCAAATAGAAATGAAAAGGTATAGACCGGGAAGTGACTGCTCAGACCATCACCTCATCGAACTGAAGGCTGAAATTCCAAGATTAGACAGAACTCGATTCTCATATTAAAATGCAACTGGTCTGCCAAGTCATATCTTAGTGGACACCACCTGCAGACCCTATTTTAGTGGTTGATCGGAAGGTTTAGATAAACCTTCATCATTGTGTTTTCCTGCACTAAAAGGTATGAAAACATGGAGGACTGGGAGCAGGAAACACAATGGTAAACCTACCAGTCACCACAAAAATCGGGTTTGCAGGTGCTACTTGGCACACCAGTTGCATTTTAATATGATAATCGAGTTTTAACTAATCCTGGAATTTCAGCTATCAACTCAATGAGGTGATGGTTTTTTCAGCCGCTTCCCAGTCTAGTAACAAACATTCAACATACTTTTTTAATCATTCAACATCGTCTTCAATTTTTTTCTCAGAATTCTTTTAAATAAATAAAAGTTACTTTAATAATTTAAATAAAGGGAAAATATAAATAATCACATACAAACTGACTGATTACAAATTCGTTGAATGAACACTGCAAATTAAGAGAAAGCGCATTGTTTAATTAAATAATGTGATTTTTTTTGTCTGATATTTTCTAATTACAGGAATAGTGCATATTTAACTATTCCATTACAAACTTTTCTTTTCATATAAATATATCGTAATTTAAATATTAAAAACATGTATTCACAGTTATGTAGAATCAATCCCTTTGATTCTTTGATTATTTCAAATATCTGTAAACGAGAATATAGACGTTACACGAAGACTTTCAAACAATCTGAAAATGTATTTATTTTTTCTACCACATCAATAATATGTATTATAAAAAAATGTTTTCGATTAAGAAGTGCACGCAATGGTGGGAGAAAATCTTATTTAACTTCCTGAAAATCAAATATGGCAAAAAGAAATTTCATTCATGAATGCTCCTTACGGAGAATTCTATGATTTGATATACATTTTTTAAAGAATCACAAGACTGCTAAATCTTAAAAAATGTCGACATTTAGAAAAACAAGAAAGAAAAATCACGTGTACGGCATAGATTATGAAACACTTTCCAACCTCCCTGAAAGCTTTAACAAAACTTCGTTATTTAAGGAAATAAGGTAAATACGATAACGAAGTAAGCATTTAAAAAATTATTTCAGCAGTTACCATCCTTAGCCAAATATGTATTCCAATTCTTTTGAACAGATCTGTATATGATCTGTATGTTGATATATATGCTATATAATGGGAAAATTTAGTTTAGCGAGAAAACGCACAACAGATAGAAATTTCCCTTTCAGCAATTTACACTAATAGATGGAAACATCCTTCAATACTTTTGTACAGTCCTATAGTTTACCTAGTACCTTTATTACACGCCATTATTTAGCTAAAATTGAATTCAAACTAAAAGGCTCTTAAAACTACTGAAATTACATTTCCAGAAATTATCATCCATAGACGGCATGTATCCAAATCTTTGCCTGATCCTGTATATCATTTTATCATTATTCTATAAATATTTCTTAATAACCTAAATGCAGTTCAGCGTAAAAATGCATAATTCATTTAAAAACCACCTTTAAGCAATTTGCGCTCATACCCAGTAACCCTTACGAATTATTTTGTATAGCCCTGTATATAAATTATAGCATTTATACACACCATATAGTATGCATAAATATAGGGAAACATAAAAGCGCATATCATAATTGAAAATGCATATCCAGCAATCACCGCTAATGTACAGTATTTCTGATACAATATAGTATCTGAAATATTTTGTGTGTCCATCTAAGTGCTATGCACTTTGTATTATACATGAACCAAATTATAGTAAACCTCAGCGACGTATATCAATTTCATTATATATGAAATAGTTAAATATAATTAAAATACGCCGCAAACAACCCCCCCCCCCCCCATACCATTTTGTAACGGAATTCTTTTGCGTGGCCCTGTAAATGAATAATAACTATACTTTGCACCGCATATTCTACAGAATGCATATTTTAGTGCACTTCATAAATGAATATGAATTTTGTTATGTTTGGATACGTGTAACATCATTAAAAATCCTTTGAAACGATTTTTTACCATTGGCCGTAATGTAACGGAATACTTTTGACTGCCCCTGTAGATGAACTAAACATGCTACAAATTTCATTTGAAATATGGATCGTGCTATGGTAAACGTCAATAACATCCAAAAATTTCAGTGCAATCTGAGTATATTTACGAGAGCTAGAGCGCGTACAAACGGGCAGACAAACCGAAGTCATAAACGCTTTTCAACTTTGTTTGAAAGTGTTAAAAATGTATGCGAGAATAACATTTTCTGAACTTAAAAAATTCTTAGAATTGCTACCTGCTTGGAAAAAAAAAGTATATAAAGTGTTAAATTATTTGAAAACAACGTTTAAACACACAATAAAACAAGCAGATTTGATCATACGTATACGTTTCGTGAGTACTAGGACTCACATCCTCAGTGTAAAAACTTTAAAAACAATATCCCCCCAACTGCATGTACGGTGACCCCCCCCCCCCCCACAATTTTTTTTTTCACCGTACATGCAGTTGGGGGGATATTGTTGTTAATGTTTTTACACTGAGGATGTGAGTCCTAGTACTCACGAAACGTATACGTATGATCAAATCTGCTTGTTTTATTGTGTGTTTAAACGTCGTTTTCAAATAATTTATATTTTCACACAAGTTCTGTACTTATTATATAAAGTGTTCTTTGTAAACAATCACTTAAAAATATTTTACATTTATTTATTAAACCATATACTGCACTAATTATTTTGGGGGAAGTATTTTTTATAATATTTATATTAGACATAGATACACGAAATTTTGAAGAGTACTTTTCTACCTTTTTAAATAGAATACTTTTGTATTTAGATAAGGAGAATTATTTTACTTATAGTGGTTGTATGGAACTGAATCTATTTATTTAAGATTGAATTTTAAATTATAGTAAACATCCTCTAATCCGGCATCCTAAAATTCGGAATGCTGGATAATCCGGCACGACTTTCGGAAAAAATGTAGTATTTTTTGTTTAATCACTTCAGATGTTTATAATAATCTGATAGAACTTCAGAATGCGGAATGAAATAGGAAACTTTGTAAAAGTCTAAAAAAAAGTCTTTGTAAAAGTTTGTATGGCGTAGACTTTGTCCTGAAGTAATGGACGGAAGTTATGAAGTTACTGAAAGCGATACAGTTGACGATGAACTAGAAGATGATTTAGGTTGTTTGCTTTTAGAAAACCCCATGCCAGAACTGAAGAGAGAAGAAATAAACTAGTGGGTTGAAAAAGATTTTAATGAGCCGGCAGAGGAAATTTTGACAGATGAGGCCATCATTCAGAGTTTTATCAACCCAACAGCCCCCAAAGACGTTGACTATGATGAAGATGATGTGGAGAGACAAACAATATCAACTGGAATCAAGCAGCTAATGCTTTGAATATGTTTATCATGTCCTAAAAAATGAAGAAAGAAGAGAAACAAACTGATATTCGAAATTCTTTTAAGATGACTTCTACGAGTAGGTCTATTGTGTAACACACAGTACACGTTTTCATTTCATAGTCATGTACATATGTTATACTTTACGTTATTAAGTATTTTTGTTTTATTCTATTCAAGCTGTTAAAAGTCAAGCTCAAGAATAAAAAATATGCTTTACTGTCATTTTTTGTTTAATTCTGACCTCTACATGCTTTTTTCCGTCATTCATCCTGTAATCTGGAAAATTTCTTAATCCTGCATGCTTCAAGTCCCGAAATTGCCGGATTAGAGGATATTTTCTGTATTGATATATGGATTACAGCCCAGTGTAGGGTCAGCTTTTCCTCTTTAATGACGCAAGGTAACTATTTATTATCTTTACATGAAATTTCGACAGATTATAGATTGTATCGGCATTTCAAGAAGAAACCTGATTTCTTGTTTCTGATCTAACCATAAAAGAATTTTATGCACAGATAAAATGTGAATTTAATTGAATATAATGTAAAAAATAAGAAGCATTTTAAGTTTTATTTAAATTTTTTTTTTTGTTGTTGTTAAAATAGACACAAACTTAGATTCAGGATATGCTAGAAAGCCTTAAGTATGTTGTCACAGTAAAATTTTACGGTTAAATTTAAGATGCTTTGACAAGATAAACATTAATAATATTGACTAAATATCATATTTTAAAATCTCAACACAGATACTATTTGTATTCCACACTGAATAAATGCATATATTTATAAAGTATGCTTTATTACGACAGTAAAACGTGATTTTACAGTATGATGCTTTCCAAGATATGAAGTGCTAAACTTTATGAACGTTTTGGATTTTTTCAACTTTTAACAGTCATCCAACACATTATCAAACTAAATAATTTGAAAAAGAAATCATAACGATGCTGATAAAAATAATTTTTTTAATGTAAATTTCAATTCAGTTTTATAATGTCATTTATTTCAAAGAAAGCTGAAAATTAATCCAATTATTTTTTAATGAGATTGATTTATTATGAACTTTATATCGTAAAATATTTTATTTGGAACAGAAAGACATAAATTAATATCACTATTTATTTGACATTACAACTTGCATTCAAAATAACTTATTTTTAAACATAAAATTAAATTTTTATGTTTAAATATTTTAAATATCTTTTTTAAACACGATGTTAAAAAATAAAGTTGTTATTTTAGTAAATAAACTTCATAACGTCAATCAATAAATAGCTAAATAATAAATTAAAAATTAGAAAAAGATCTTCTGAATCTAGCATGTTAAAAAGTCTCCTGTTGTAATCTTTAATAGTTACAGTAAAATAAACCATACATGTTATTGTGAAAATGAAAAACAAAGTTAATTTCTATGAGCTTGAACGCAATTTATTTATATTAATCCTAAATTTATTAAATACATGGTTGAATATCCTTAAGGGCTATTAATGCAAATACATGTTGAAAAATACAATAAGCAATATATAATATATAAATGAAAGCTGACACATTAATTTTTATTAAACTAATATTTTAAAAGGTTTTAAAGTTATTAAGAATTATGAAAAGTAAAATTATTTTATGTCAATAATGAAAGATTATTTTTTTTACTCGTAGTAAAATTTTATGTAGCAAAAGATTAAAAGAATATTAGGAAGATTAATATTGATTCACATGGTCCTAAAAGAGCATAGAAAAAAGAGAAAAAAAGGAAGAAGTAAAAGGCTTACAATGTTTAAAATATGATAATATCATAAAAAAGCTCAGATGTGCGTTTGTAAGAAAAATGTGAAACCCTCATTTAACTTCACCAAAAAAAGAAAAAGGATTATTTGAAATTTTATTTTAATACTTTGCTTAAATAAAGAAGACAGAAAATATGTTGTGTAACCTAAAAAGAGGTGAACATATTTTCCGAAAAGTCTTAAAGGTTGCTTAGATCTAATAAAATAGGAAGTAGAGATTATAGTTAATGACTAATAATATTTTAAATCGGTAAACTCCACGATGTGTCTGATAAATAAAACCTGTTATCCCAAATATATCATAGGTGACTACAAATGGTTGTATTTTTATAGAGGATGTTTCAAACAATTTGAGGCAAACTTTAATAGCTGATAATAGCTAAACAAACAATGCATTTATTCAGTCTTAATACAAGGCGTTTCCCTCCAATAGGTATCCGGATTTTGCTCATTATTTTGTTATAACGAATAGATTTTAATAATTTATCTTGTTTATGTCAGTGACCACGTACTCGGGTACCAGAAGGCCACTTTTGCCCCTATTCCTATTTCGGAAAAATATTCTTTGTCATATTTAATAAAATAAATGCTGAGATTAAATAACGTCAAGAAAATTATTTATGAAAAATGATGGCAATTGGCCTTCTGGCACACGGATTTGGTGACCCTGTTTTATGGGAAATTTGAAAATTTCAAAAAAGCACTGGAGGTGAAAAGTAATTCTGTCATTGACTCCGAAACATAAAACATCTATTTCAGCGTTGTTTGGACGAGGATGGTTGCCACTTCCACCCCTTTTGCAATATCATTATATTTCAAGCAGAATAAGGTAATCCCGATGAAAATTTTGTTAAAGTGTTTTCATTATTGTTAAATAATAACGTTGAATAAAAATCTAAGTTCGATTTGATTAAGACATGCCGTATTTATCATTGGATAAATTTATTGTGACCCTGGTTTCTCATCGAAAGATTGTGTGCTGTATCGTACTTATTTTTAAATTTTGTCCAATTTTCTCTAAATTTAAAATTAGTTTATGTTTTAACAGAAAAAAAAAATTTCTGAAAACAAATGTTTTGCATAGATAATTTTTTTGTACTGTAGCAAGCAAATCCAGAGAGTTATGTTGAACAAATATAAACAAAAATAACCATCACACTACGTAATAAACATTAAAAAGTAGGAGCTGTAAAAATATCGATTTTCATCAGATAATAATATAAATTTCCATAAAAAATTTCCATTATTCTTAGAAAAAAAATTAATATTACTTATAAAATTTATAGTATAATTATTTTTTAATTTATTTATTTCTGATTTCATTTCTTATAAAAATATTTCAATTACGAAGTTAGGTTTATTATGAGATTAAATCATTCCCGGTTTAGCCCGTGTCAGAGATTGAACTTTGTCGTAAATTACTTACGAGTTATGCTTGGTTTCTAAAATTAATTCTAAAACATACAGTGAGTTTTAGGACGCTCAGTTCATCTTACGGGAACTGAAGCTCCGTCATATTGGGAAGTAGCGTGGTCCCAATTTTGTCCCCCTTGCAGTTCTTATTTTCGTCCCGGGGACGAAATTAGGAATGCTTTTTCATGACATTTTTTTTTTCAATTTTTTCTTCATGTTTGGATGGCTAATGTTTCGTTATGTTATTCTTCCACTGATAATTAGTACATTTCTTTGTGCCACAATTTAATGTAAATTAAATTAGTTATTCATTTCGAAATAAATTTTGATTTAGTTATAAGTTAAGCCTGGGCGTATTGGATTTTTTGGGGGGACGAAATTGGGACCATTTTTTTTTCTTTTGTATTTTTTAGATACTTTTGAAAAAACAATTTTTCGCATTGTTAAAATTTTTTTGTACGATATTTGCCCATATTTCTGTGTGCGTGGGTAGTTAATCTATGTAAAATCCAAATTTGGTAGATTTTCACTGAAAACTACAACTTCTGCGGGCCTAAAAGTAACTATGAAACTTTAATAGGGCACCTTACCCTATATAATATGATATAAGCGACACATCTTTAAAAATATCAATTTTCATTAGATATTAAAAATAGATTTTATAAGAATTATTTTTTATAAACATTGTTTTAGAAAATAACTTGTATATCTAATAAAATAACTAATATACTTATTGCTAAATATACTTATTTTCGATTCGATTCTTTATAAATATATGTCAATTACGGTGATTTGTTTATTATTAGATTAAAGCAAGTACAATACAGGCTGTTTAAGAAATTGAAATTTGTCGTAAATACTTAGTTATGTTTGTTTTTTACAATTATGTGATAAATTATATGCAATCGAGTTATATATAATATTATAGAATCTATCTATCTAACAAGTAAATGTTAAATTTAGAAAAAAAAAAAAAAAAAAAAAGCCGACTGCGTAAAAAGCGAACTAATTAATTATTTCTCATCAATGTGAAACTATTTTAGGTAGATTTCGTATGAAATACTACCTATTGGGATCGTTTCCATGTTGGAATTTCTGAAAACTTTTTGCAGATCTACACCGATCATGACCCCTAGAACCCAAAACTACCCTCAGTAAAAAACTTTATCTATCTATCTATCTATCTATATATATATATATCACTTTCTTCTGGACACGATAACTTTCGTAATTCTGCACCAATCTCTTCCAAACTAATACATAAAATCAATGGACATAAAATCTCGGTCAAGTTCGTTAATGGGCAAAATTGGACCAAGGGGATGGAAATAGGGAGGGGTTTTGCGAAAACAGAAAACCCCCCATAACTTCTTAATTTTTATACATATCAAATCAGTTTAAAGTTTTTATTACTTCTAAAAATAGGGTCAAAATTTTATGTATCGCAGATTTTTGATAAAGTTAAAAATGGGCTCAAGGGGCGCAAAAAATAGGGTTTTTGGGAGAAAAAAATTCATAACTTCGTCAATTCTTAAGATATCAATTCCAATTAATTTTATTATAAATCTCCTTAATATTATCTACAACTTTTATATTCACAAGTTTTTGATAGGACCAATTCGTACCGCAAAAAAAAATTAAAAACGAAAACAAAAAGGGGGTTTGAAGAAGTAAAAAAATCCATAACTCCGTCAATTCAAAAGATATAAAATCCCCATGAATTTATCATATATCTTCTTAATATTGTCTACAACATCTGTATAGACAAGTTTTGAATAGGATCAATTCTTACAGCAAAAAAAAAAAAAAAAAAAAAAAAAAAAATACATAGCGGTTGAAGAAAAAAATCATCTAAGTAAGGGTGTATTCAAATCCAAACTGCTTATTTTTTGACTCATTTTACAATTCATTTTTGTCCTGAATGGCTTCCAATTGTTACGTTTTCTTACTCAGAAACAATATAATGTACCGAAATGGTCGATTTTTTGATAGAGGCAGAATATATTTAAAAAAGTGCTGTTAAAGTGGGCATTTTGAACCGAATTTCCCGAAGCGGATTGTGTTGGAAAAATCATTGCATTAAGGATGCACTCAAATCCAAACTGCTTATTTTGTTACTCATTTTTAAATTCATTTTTGCTCTCAAACGCATCCAATTGCTAGATTCTCTTATTCAGAAACTATATAATGTAAAGTAATGATCGATTTTTTGATAGAGGCAGAATATATTTCAAAAAATGATGTCAAAATTGGCATTTTGAACGGAATTTCCCGAAACAATTGTGTTATCACTTTCTTCTGGACGCGATAACTTCCCCAATTCTGCACAAATCTCTTTCAAACTGATACTTAAAATTAAGGGACATAAAATCTCGCTCAAGTTCGTTAATGGGCAAAAGCGGACAAAGGGGGTGGAAAGAGGGAGGGGTTTTGTCAAAACCGAAAAAACCCCATAACTTCTTAATTTTTGTACATATCAAATCATAAAAATAGCGCCAAAAATTCATGCATCACAGATTTTTGATAAAATTTAAAATAGGCTGAAGGAGCGCAAAAAATAGGAATTTTGGGAGAAAAAAATTCCTTACTTCGTCAATTCTCAAGATATCAAATCCAATAATTTTATTATACATCTCCTTAATATTATCTACAACTTTTATATTCACAAGTTTTTAATAGGACCAATTCGTACCGAAAAAAAAAACGAAAACATAAAAGTGGGGTTGAAGAAGAAAAATTTTAATAACTCCATCAATTCACAAGATATAAAATCTCCATGAATTTATCATATATCTTCTTAATATTGTCTTCAATATTTATGTAGAGAAGTTTTTGATAGGGCCAATTCTTACAGTAAAAACAAATTAAAAATACATAGCGATTGAAGAAAAAAATCATCTTATTAAGGGTGTATTCAAATCCAAACTGTCTATTTTCTTACTCATTTTTAAATTCATTTTTGCTTTCAAACGCATCCAATTGCTAGATTCTCTTATTCAGAAACTATATAATTTACAGTAATGATCTATTTTTTGATAGAGGCAGAATATATTTCAAAAAAGGATGTCAAAGTGGGCATTTTGAACAGAATTTCCCGAAGCGATTGTTAGAAACGGAAAATATTGCCCTACTGAGAAAATAATTGTTTATTAATCAAGTTTTAATTAATTGAAAGAAAAATAAAAACACAGGTCGCTTATAAATCTTTTCAAGAATCACGTCAGCATGTTTCATATTTTTTTTTAAAATTAAAAATGAATCTGAAAATGTGCCAGAAAATTTCGAGTTGTTGAGTATGGAAAAATATTTTTTAATATCGCCTTAACATGATTCTGATAAAGCCAGCTATTTTATAAAAAGGAAATAAAAACTCGTCAAAAGCAGACAGATGTTAAAGTGAATTTATATCTAATAATGATTTTGTTTTTGTTGATGAAATTAGTATACTTAACTTCGAAATCTACCTCTGCCTGTAGGCCGGGCCGGCAGGGATTTTTTTATATTACTTACCTATTTTTTTTCTATTTACTTGTATTGATGACTTTTAAGTTGTGTTTGTTAGTTCTTATCTATAAACACTGTTTTGATGAGGCATATATATATCTATGAAGGTTAGAGTTGCAGTAAGCTAGAGATCCTACCTACACAACATCCAGGCTGTGTAATATCTAAACGGAGCTTCTGAGTGTAAAATAGTCAAAGATAGACCATGGGACGAGTGGCGAAATTGTTCAAGTCCGTTTACCAACTTCGGGAACTAAGAAATTTTGCATGCAATACAATTATACAATACTTATTAACTAAAAAACGCAAAGTTCACCAAAAAATATTTGCACATTAATTTTTTATAGCAATTTAAAGTGGTACCCTAAAGCCGACATTATAAAGGTAATGTTCAGTGTTTTGGTTAGTATTTTCACTTTTAAATAAGAATTAAGATAAAATTTATTGAATTGTCATCATTTACTAATAAATATTAAATACTGACAATAAAATATTATCTTTAATATTAGTATTGTATTTAATATTTGCTGTTTAAGAAGTTGAATATTTTTTAATATATTTTACACGAATGTAGCTTAAATAATAGATTAAATGAAACTTGAAAGTTAAAATAATAGAATTAAAATACTCTATACATTCAGAATGTATATTTTAACTCTAATAAAGTAATAAATATAAAATTTAAGGATTTGTCCTCATATGTCGACACCTATATCAATTGTTGAAAAGAGCAATTTTGGCTCTTAAACTTGACATTCCCTTTAACTATTAAATTTTTGATGTAAAAACATTTCTAATACAACTAACAATTTTTTTTAGTACTTCTAATAAAACGATAAAAGGTTTAAGTAACACAAGGCTCTTTTTAACATAAAATTAAATATTCAAAAATTGCTCAACTAAAGCTGCTACCTTTTTTGATACTAACAGGCAGCTTAATCCAAAAACTAAATTGGAAACTGGGATCTTTAAAAATACAAGCAACATTCTTGCTCATATAATTGTAATGGGGCAAACATCATAACCTGATATAAAAAATGTCATGTCATATAATTTAACTGCCTATCTCCCACCTATAGCAAACCCTGATTGTTCTATCGTAAAAACAAATAACGCAGCATTGACTCATTCTGTGCTGAAATCAGTGGATCAGTATCAAATTCCAGGTGAGATCCTTGAAAGTAATGTCTTGATTTTGGACGGTATGGGAGTTTTGCAACAAATGCAGACTATTCCAAATACTTTTGGAGATCTTGCTTTACAAGTACTGAAATATATTATTGGTATGGGTGTTAGCTACAAATCTAAAGTAATTCACTTTGTAACTGACACATCTCCTATTTTCAACGTTTAGTGCAGCGAGTGACAAAGGAGGGCTACAGGAGGTGAAACTGTTATTAAAATAGGAAGTTCAGCGAAAAAAAAAAAACCCTCATCAGTTAAAATTTCTAGCAAATGGGTCAAATAAGGCAGCTTTGGTTGAATTTCTTTTTAAAAAATGGTCCTCAGTAGATCCCCCCAATTCTGAAAAGAGTGTTGTTGATTGACTGCACATGGGGTAAAGTGTCATATCATAAGCGGTGAAAATAGTCATCTGATAGTAAGGGATATGCCCGAACCGCATTCTGATCACGAGGAAGCAGATACAAGAATGCTGTTGCATGTAGAAAATAATTCGATATTTTTCATACATGTTATTATTAAAAGTTCGGACACATGTTTTCATCATCTCACTTTGTATGAGTAGATTTTTAACAACAGAATTATATTTGCTTCTGGGTACTGCGAGTAATTTAGAATTCTATAATGTTTTATCTATCGCTACTATTTTAGGTCCAGACATTTGTGATGGTTTAATAGGCCTTCGCAGTTTTACAAGTTGCCACAGTTGTAGTGCCTTTAAAGACAACGGCAAAATTAAAGCATTGGCTATAATGAAAAGTAAAATTGACTATAATGAAAAGCAAAATTGTTTATATTGGTGCATTTAAAGGGTTTGGAACTTCTTGGACTTTATCAAGTGCTCTTATTCAAACTCTTGAACTATTTGTTTGCGAACTTTATGGCCAACCTACTAAAACCTCAGTAAATGATTCAAGATACACATTGTTCAAACTGAAGTTTAAAATTGATGTTGCTTTACCACCAAATTATGATGCTTTAGTATACCATATTAAAAGGGCAAACTATCAAGCATATATTCATCGTCGGTGTTTCCAGAACATAATGAGTGTCCCTAATCCTGCTGAACATGGATGGATCATTAATGGGATAAATATAAGGATTTGTTGGAACACAATTCTTTGTATTCCATATAGTTTACTAAAAAACATTTTGTGCAAGTGCCAGAAGACCGTTTGTTTATCAAGTAAATGCTCATGCAAATCAAATGGAATTACTTGCTACGAATTATGTTCATGTACTAATTGGAAAATTCCGATGAACAAAATGAATTTTTCAGTGATACTTTTGAAGTTGATTCAGACATATGAAGATATTGATAGTTTGCATAATGTAGATGATATTTTCTAAAAAATGTACCAAAATAAATAATATTATACATAAAACATGCCAAAGTAAAGCTTTTATTTAAGACAAGTATTTAAGCATGAAACAATGTGATCTTGTTGATGGACTTCCTAGTTGCGTGGCAACTTAACATCCAGTTGGGAGGTGATCGTGTTGCAAGGGCATTAGGGAGACTTAAAAAAATTAATGTTTAAACGTGGCTGGTAGCCACAATGAGAGAAATCACTAGAAAAGTTAAGAAAAGAATAATTTAAAGTAAGAACTTGAAGTACTAAAAGTTTAACAATGTAAGAGAAAAAAGAAAATTTAGATAAAAAAAAAGAAAGAAATTCCATTAGTTCCAAAAAGGACAGGCGAAAAAGCTACCGGGGGATATCCCATCTAAAAAAAGGGACTCTTTTCAGTGACCATGCATTAAGTTTAAGTTGGTTAAAAATGCTATTTATATAGCAGATAAGCAGTATTATATTTAAGCATTACCAATTTTCTAAAATCATTTAGATATTGTTTGTCTAATTTTTCCTGTAACTTCTTAAGCATTTTATTAAGAGGCAAGTACATTATATCAAAGTCTCTTTACTGTTATTATGTTGCTTAATGTTATGTTAAAAAGAGCCTTGTATTACTTAAACCTTTTATTTATTAATTAGAAGTATTCGAAAAAAATTGTTAGTTGTATTAGAAATGTTTTTACCTCAAAAGTTTAATAGTTAAAGGGAATGTCAAGTTTAAGATTCAAAATTGCTCTTTTCAACAGATGATATAGGTGTCGAAATATGAGGACAAATCCTTAAATTTTATATTTATTACTTCATTAGGTGTTAAAACATGCGTTCTAAAAGTATAGAGTATTTTTATTTTATTATTTTAACTTTCAAGTTTCATTTAATCTATTATTTAAGCTACATTCGTGTAAAATATATTAAAAAATATTCAACTTCTTAAACAGCAAATATTAAATACAATACTAATATTAAAGATAATATTTTATTGCCAGTATTTAATATTTATTAGTAAATGATGACAATTCAATAAATTTTATCTTCATTCTTATTTAAAAGTGAAAATACTAACCAAAACACTGAACATTACCTTTATAATGTCAGCTTTAGGGTACCACTTTAAATTGGTATAAAAAATTAATGTGCACATATTTTTTGGTGAACTTTGCGTTTTTTAGTTAATAAGTATTGTATAATTGTATTGCATGCAAAATTTCTTAGTTCCCGGAGTTGGTAAACGGAAACTGGTTTTTAGCCACTTTTGATGCTTCGTCCCATGGCCTAAGAAACATCGTCTTCATTTTGAAAGACCTATCCAATGATATGCCACTCAATAGGGTGCGTAAATGTTTTTTCGTCTCTACGCAATTTTGAATTTATGAAAACAAAACCTAGCCTATAACCATTGGGCGGTTAAGACGAATCGATAGCTACCTCATTCATTAAAATTCATCCAGCCGTTGGAATGTTTCGAGGGTATAAAGAAATCCACATACCCAAATACTCGTGAAACTTCCCTGGCCCCTTCTTTGGCAGTCGGGTAAAAAAATATCGATTTTTATTAGAAAATAGTAAATATTTGTATGCATAATCTATTCCTTTTTTATTATTTTACAAAATAACTAATATTTCTAATATTATAATATGTTTATTTTTAAACATACTCGTTTTTGACTTAATTATTTATAAAAATATTTCTATTAAAAAGGTTTATTATTAGATTTAAGCACGTTCAATCGCGCCCTGAAACTTGTCGTAGATACTAACTGTTTTGTGACAATTATGATAATAGTATATAATATGAAGTCTACAAAAAATGGTTAAATAAATAAAAAATAAAATAAAATATAACGGAGTGGTCTAGATGGTCTGTGGAACGAGAGAAATAAAAGAATTGATTATAGAACGTGAACAGAAAATGGATATATTTATTCTTTTTGATTCATCACAAATGATAAATATAAACTTTGTTTACCAGTTAGCAATTTGGTGAAATATATTTCATGCGTAAACTCCTCTTTTTATGATCATAACTCATCATAAAAATCAATATTAATCTTTCACATGGAAAAGCATTTGTTATCGATCGTACACTTTTCGCTATTATCGTAATCAAATTATAGTCAAAATATTGAAAAAAGGCAGGGCACTCCTTAAAATATGATACAAATTCAAAACTCAAAATTAGCACGTCACAAATGGGAGGGTAAGGATTTTATATGCGTGATTCTATTTGACACTTAATAAATTTAAAATTTACTTTTTCAGGAAATTTATTTTTTTTGGCTAAATAGTTAAACATATTGAATTTTAAATTGTTAAACTAATAAATTATCTGTAAAAATGGACAGCAACCTGGGTGGCTGTTAACGAGACCTTAGAGCTGAAATAATCAACTTTTTTACTATCATGGGCGTATTTGCATTCTATGACCATCTTCCTGGGAGCACGTTACACATCCTCCCCAATATTTTTTATTAGGGCGTGTATAGATTGAATATTACATAAATATACACAAACTCAAATGCATGGATGTTGGATGAATATCTGATGCATATTTTAAAAAAATACTGTTTCAAAAATTTCCAAAGTTTTCTCGCAACTATCGGGGACACAAAAAACGAAATTTGCCAAAATATGTCAACTTTTTTCAGTGCAAATGAAACTTCAAACATGTTATTCACAGAAAATATTATTTTGATTTTCATACCAAATCAGTATTTATTATTAATGAGTGTACAAAATATTTATACATGCTTCATAGACGCCCCAAGCGCGTGAATGGTGATCCCTGCCTTAGATCGTGAAAACCTGGGAGGAAGGGGAGGGTTTCGAACTACCAGCATAGCCGCTAATCTTCCGAACCAAAAGGCACACATGGTACCATAAAATTTATTTAATAAAATTACTTAATAATGCGACTAGTTTCTCTGTGATACTTATTTGATTTCATTTCTAAAGTAAAAATTCCAGTTTAAAATATATTTATTTGAAAAACCCCGGAATCTTTACAGCTACACTGGTGTCCAAAATTAAGGTCCCAAACACGTTTTTAACAATAATTCAAAATAGCTACCACCAAATTTGATATTTCAAGATATATATTTTAGGAAACGAGCACGCAGTTTTGAATAAATAGTGCACTGAAAAAAAAAATGGGTCTCAAAATTGAGTAAAAAATGCTCGTTTTTAAATACGTCACATACTCAAAATAGCTCCGATCCAAATGTACTCAAAATTGAGAAACACGGGTACTCATTTTTGATTCCATGGTTGTGTTCAAATATAAATCGTTATGTACCGCCCCCTGAATCTACTTATTAAAGTAAAAATGTACTGACATTTATTTTCCGCTTAAAAATATTTACTAGAACCGTTTAATTGATTATTTATTAAGAAAAATGGCAAAATTATCATCGAGATACCCAAATCGAATATTTTTATGACAAGAGCATTATTTGAAAGCACTTTTAAATTATTTTAAAATATTGTGCATAATTTAATATTTACAATAATAAATATCTTTTATGCCGCCATGAATGAAATAAGTTATTACAGGGTACGAAATTATTGTTTTGTTTGGGTTTGATAACATGTGATGTTTCAGTTTTGATCCAAACATACTCAATTCGATATGAGTACACCGATTTACTCATTTTTGAGTACTTCATTTTTTTTCAGTGTGTTTAGCGAAGCTTTGTAACTGAACTGGAAATTTGACTGTTTAAGCATATGAAATTTTTGGCTCCGGTGTTGTGATTATTGCATTCCCCCCCCCCCCAAAAAAAAAAGACTTATTTCAGTGCATAGCAGTCCTCATAATCATTTAGACATTGAGGTGGAGATACACCGGCAGGTTTGAAGCTGAGCAGTCGTAAGCGGAGGTGGCTGGATGTTTGCAAGTAGCACCAAAAGTGGTATTAACTTTTTAATCCAAAGCAATTGATACTGTCATCTGGAGGCCAAGTCCGCCCAAGAGCGATGACACCTGCACAGGATCGTTACTTTACATTAAGTCTACGACGGCATAGACAGACGGCGGCTACCGGTCTTTCTCGTGACATTGCTGCTTCGTCTAGAATGAGATTTTCTAGCCAAACAGTATACAGATACCTAGCAGAGAAGGTCCTTTAAGCCTGATGTATAGTGATGTGTCTCCCTTTGAGACATCGCACGAGAAAGCCCGTTTGTCGTGGAGCCAAACACACCATTCTTGGACACATCAAGAATGGGGGTGTGTTCTTTTCATTGATGAACCAGATTCAGCACACAAAGTGATGATCGACGAATCTTCTTCTGGAGAAAACCTGGAACCCCTCCAAGGTAGTGGAAATCGACCATTTTGAGGGAAGAAGAATCCTTGTCTGAGGCGACATCAGATTGGGTGTTGTGCACCACAGTACGTCATTGATTCGGGTAGTGTCACCACATAGCACTATAGGGATGAAGTCCTTGAAGCCCATATGAGGTTTTTTTCCAGCGCTGCAGACCCAGATTTCCTTTTTATGGACCATAATGCGTGGCCATACAGAGCTCACATTGCTGTTGATTTTCTGGAAGAACAGGTTATTTGCCGTACGGACTGACCCGCAAAGTTTCCGGATCTCAATACTATAGAACAGATTTGGAACGATCTAAAGTTGAGGCACAACTAACTACTCAATGGGTATTATACTAGAATAGCCTTTTTACTCACTTTGACATTGTAGGATCGCCAGATTTGGCTGCTTATCGTTGTTTGGGGGGAATAAATTTGCGCGAGTTCTTATTACCAATCCTTTTGTTTTTTCACGTTCTACGCAGATTGTTCTGTATTCCTAAAAAAAAATTCGGTAGCATTGTTTTAGTCTACCGTACTAAATTTTGCCATCTGCTATTTCTGAATTTTTAGCAATTCTTATGCGATTGATCTTTTTTTTTTAAGCGTTTTGCGGCGATTTTTCTACATTATTAAAAATAAATCCGGTTGTAAACTTTTAGTAGCATACGACAAATGTTATCCTTGTTTTAATAAAGTTTATTCGGAATTCGTTATTAGGAAGAGTCACTGCATGATGTCACCTACCTCCCAGGACCCTGCAGACGTCAAAATCCGTACTTTTAGAAGAATGGGATTTATTGCCACAAGAATTTCTCGACACCCCCTTTAACAGTATGTGGCTCATTATGCGGCTTGTATAGAGGTGCACGATAGACACACTCCATATTAGAAGGACCATTCCGAAATATAATGTATTATGGTTTAATCGTTTTTAATATAACCTGTATCTTAACTAACAATTCACCTCTTTTCCATATTGTTATGTTGCGATACGCTTTCTCATAGTAATACATCTATGTACCTAATCCCGTTGAAATAAACCAATTATATTTCTCCAATTATCACAAGTTTTGTGTTAGTAACTTTAATTTTGAACAGCAGTATATGTACTAGTATTCTGATAATGGAAAATCTATACATAATTACAGTGAACAGCTAAAATTTTCCAATCAAGTAATAAATTACAGTTAGATAAATTACAAAAGTCACAATTACTAAAAGTACATGGGTTTTCACAATTACTACAAATTCATGAGATTTCACAATTACATGAAAATCACGAACTACAAACTATGAAAATGCATGAAACGGATCACCCAGAAACAAAAATACAAATTTCAAAAATCTAATAAGTGAAAGTTTTTCATCCAAATTATGATGTATTAACCCTTTGTACCACCGTGTTGCATATGTTCAACATACCCAAAAATCAATGCTATTTGCAAAATGATCATTAAAAGAAGATTTTCTTGATTTCTGCTGTCTTTCAAAACTGTAGTCAATATAAATTTGTGGTAGGATCTTCAGAAAATGGTGATACTGGTTTAAATTATATATCAAAGTTCAATTTATCACTTCAGCTGTTCCATGTGGTTATTGGCTAAAGTAAACTTTGTGAATTTAGTGAAATTAAAAAAGGCTGGAGACGTCCAGAAATAGTTTTTTTTTATAAAGTTAAGTTTATATACTTTACGATTTTGAATTAGAAAATTTACAATATTTATGAGAAATATATAATTTTATTCTTGTTGCAGATATGAAACAAGCACCTTTTTTGTCAATAAATTTTTATTATCTATTTTTTTTGCATTTTTTCCATGCTTGAAATTATGTATTCTAACATCTGAGTAGATATTTTTTAAATCAGAGTTGTTAATCTATAAAGAGTTAACCACCAAGTTCACAGAATGTTATACAGTAGATGCTCATCAGTTACAAGAAATCGTTATAATAAAAGACCTATCAAAAAGTCCCAAATATTTACATTGATGCAATGATATTTATACATTCTACGCAAAACTGATAACACCAAATTTTGCAATATAACAAATCTTTACAGTTTTTCTACTAGTATTTTTTTTTTCAGTCTGATTGGATGTCAGAAAAGCTTGGTAATATTTTAGTCTAGCGGAAAAAAAATCTTCCTGTTGAAAATTTGTAATTCTTCCTCCATTAACATTTAAAAATATTTGAAAAATTTTTCAGTGCCATCTATGCATATTTTGTGCACAATGAAGCTTCTGTGTCAAAATTTATTGTATTTGGGTATTTCCTTATAATATGCATCTTGGCGCTATTTAAAAAACTTGGCGCAATTCAATTCAATAAGAAAGTAAGATTTGTTGTCAAATGATATAAACAGGTATGGGACCAAAACTGATGATCTATTATTCTTGTTTAAGTATTTAAAAAAAAAAAAATGTGATTATACATATCAGGTAAAGAACTTCATCTTGTATGTAATATTAGATAAATGGATACCGCGTATTAAATGATTTGTGTAAATATTGAAAAAAATGCCTGTATCTATGACACATTGAATAGGCTGCCAAAAAATACGTGCGAAAAACTTCCTTTTATTGCGACGGACGATTTCTCTATCTCGACATGTCCCTTATGACATGACATTACCAGTATTTTACAATCAACTACCGTTTTGTGAATGAAATAGTCTGAGTCTGAGAAAGATGTGTTTGACATCCACCAGAAAAATGAGTCGTATTCAAGTCACTGTGAAGTCGATATATCCCATTTTATGACGAGATTCAAATGATTCAAACATCGCCACTTTTGACTCCACACTGTTCATTTTATAATCGAGTGACACCACAGTGGTTTCACGAAGTGACGGTAATCTCAGAGTCATATCATGAAATAAAGAATTTGGGTACCGTTGTGGCTGAACTTTTGTAACTATTGTTATGTCACAGAGGAGTTACATCGACTCACTATGCTGCTATTGTAATACCTGAATATTAAGTCCTGGCAGAAATTTCCAAATTGCATTCTAATTGACTAACTTTTATTTATTTTTGATAATTTATTGCATTTTTACTTTCTTCACTAAACACTTGTACTCTTCACATATCCTATGGTTACTGTATAAATAGAAACATTTCGTATTATGTCAATAGGAAATAAATGTCACCTATGTATTTTAAATTCGTCTCAGATTTAATTTTTATTATAGAAAAAATATTCTAAGTATCATGGTTTCAGAGATTTCACTTTTAATTCATTTTTTATTTTAGAAAACGCACATATTAAAGACATAAAATTAATTTCAATTCAGTGAAAGATATATTGATTTCAAGTTGTGCACGCAATTCTCATTACGTAATGCATTTTTGCAAATGCAACCAAACACATTTTTCAAAATTCCATCGCAAATACTTTCCATTATAACGACACATTTTGTCGAGTGAAAAATGTCTTTATAACCAGCGTAGATTGTAATATAGTTATAAACTAATATTTTAAAAATTAATTTAAGATATATTAACGTTAAGAAATGATGAACCTTGGTTGATTGACCCTTAAGATTGTATGGACTCTGTTTAAATAATTTTAAACTTTTCATAAGCGCCTTTTTAACCCCTTATATCCTGAATTTTGAATACAAAAATTTCTTCACCTGAATAATTATTTACGTTAATGTCTAAGATATCCAGAACAACATATGTCATTGATTTTTATATAATTTTAAAATTAAGACTGATTTAATAAATCGGTAGTCAGAACTATTTATGCAAAATATTTACAAGAATAATTAGATTAATTAACAAAAAAATAGTGTTTTGGAAATCTCACAATTCTTATAAGAACAGTGTAAATAATTGTATAGTGATCCTATCTGTAACAGAGAAGTGTTTTGTAGTTGCAAATGTTTCATATAGCATTTTTAATAGGATGAAAGCTACACCTAGATAAAGGGTTGAGAAAATAAGCACATTAAAAAAATATTTAGCTTCGACTGTTTCATTCTGCTTTCTAAATTAGGATTGAGCAAATTATTTTGTATGAAAAGTGCAATCTACTTTTATTAGTAGACAAATTAAATAAATTTTACATTGAATTTTCTTTAATGGTACTTAAAAATGCCGTCAGGATATGAAGGGTTGAAAATTACCTTACGGAATAATTAAAATATTTCGCCTTTTTAGGTAGATTTCGTATGAAATACTACCTATTACGTTCTCCCTATGTTGGAATTTCTGAAAAATTTTTGTAGTTCTACACCGATCATGACCCCTAGAACCCAAAACCACACTCAGTAAAAAACTTATATATATATATATAAACCAGTATAAGATTATATTTAGCCTGAACCAGCGCACCCCCCCCCCCCCTCCTCACAGAACAAGAAGAATAAGAAAAAAATAACTATGTAAAAAATTCAAATTTTAGGAAAAAATAGGCTGCGGTCTCATCGGCAGTGGGTTATATTTCAAAAGCAGCCGAGCATTCAAAAATGTAGATAAAATATGCATTAGTGGCAGTGGGTTTCGGCCAGAACAGTGATAGCAAAATCAAATGTTAAACATTCGATGGCTTTTATCACATGCTCCCCCACCGGACCCTACGCCAACATTATTAAATGAATGCCTAACCTGGAACACAGTAAAAGATGCTAAAAATATGTTCGTTGAAAAAACCCACACTCAACCAACTTAGCCACATTGCCACAACCCAAATATAAAACATAAAACAAACTAAACAAGACAGAATCCAACATCCAATCAACCAATCCAAATTCATTCCAGGTCTGTTGCCAATCGACACAGCACATCATCATAAAACCGCCCTTGAACAGGCTTTAGGAAATATGAGTCATTCACTGACGTCAAAAAGCAATCGATCAGTAATGAAGAAAATCTGCAAAATCTGAATATTTTTTTTTTTATAAAATTTAAAGGAATATTGTTTTGTAATGTAGATTACTTTTAAAATGAAACAATTCCTTCTTAAACAGATGTTTATCTGCACAAATTCTAAAAAAGCGAAATATTTGACTAATAATTATATTAATATATATACGTTTGTAAATATTGGAGGACCAGTGAACAAGTTGATTAACCTGAAATTGAAAACTATTACGTTTATTGTATATTGAAATATGTACTTTGTTACCTACTAAAATTATTTTTAAATCAAGGTAATCATCCTCCAAACCATTATTATTTGTTTTCTTTAGTGTCAGGGGAATCAGGATAAATTTCTTGAGAAATTTCATTAAAATCACTATTGAAGTTTAACACGATCAAGTCGTCTATGTATCTGTAAGCCAGGAATTGGACATCAGCTTTTTAAATACTGTACTGAAACCCAGAAAAAAAAAAGTTAGCAGCTGTAGATGAGTAGCTAGTACCCATACCAATTCCATTGATTTGTAAGTATATTTTAGAATCTTTATAAACATAATTGTTGTAAAGGCAAAAACGACATAATTTATTAAACAAGTTAGAGTTGAAATCTGTAACATCTAAAACCAATTCCGCTGTCTTTAAAAGTGCCTCCTTTAAACTATTAATAGGAATAGTAGTAAATAAATTTTCAAAATCATATGTTTGGATAGAATGAATACTATTGCTTTTTAATTTTTCAGCAATCTCGAAACTATTTGAAATAATCCAGAAACAATTACTGTCTTTGTACTTGTATTTTAACATGTTCAGAACTTTTTTAAGTAAATCTTCAAATTTCCTATTAAAATTATGGCCTATACTGTTGACATTACTGCAAATAAATCTATATTTAGTAGGTACTTTATGAAATTTAGGGGTCAGAAAAAGAAATGGAAATGATGGATTTTTACTACGTGGGAAAAAAATTTATGTTTGCCTCGAAAAAGCCGAATGCTTATTAATAAGAGTCTGCACGGAAGATTTACAAACTCTGTAAGTTATATTATTATTTAACTCTGCACTGAGCATTTCTGCATAAAATCTTTTTCATATGACTGCAAAATTACCAGCAGCTTTATCTACTTGACAGAAAACAAACATCCGCTTCAAACTGGTTATTTCATTTCTGATATCAATACTAAAATTATGATAAGTATAAGAAGTATTATTAAGGAAACTACCCCGAAACGATTTAAAATCACTTAAAATATGTAGCTTCCAATCTGTAAAGAGGGGGATGGGTGTATTGTATCTAACTTAAATTTATAGTAAAAGCATTCAAATCAGCTTTAAAAGTATTAAAACTTTTAACTGGATTCAACGTTTTGTTAATACGGAATTTGGTTCCGAAATTCAAAAATTCTTATCATAATTTTAGTATGGATATCAGAAATGAAATAACCAATTTGAAGCGGATGTTTGTTTTCTGTCAAGTAGATAAAGCTGCTGGTAATTTTGCAGTCATATAAAATTTTTTTTATGCAGAAATGCTCAATGCAGAGTTAAATAATAGTATAACTTACAGAGTTTGTAAATCTTCCGTGCAGACAATTATTAATAAGCATTTGGCTTTTTCGAAGCAAACAAAGATTTTTTTCCCACGTAGTAAAAATCTATCATTTCCATTTCTTTTTCTGACCCCTAAATTTCATAAAGTACCTACTAAATATAAATTTATTTGCAGTAATGTCAACAGTATAGGCAATAATTTTAATAGGAAATTTGAAGATTTACTTAAAAAAGTTTTGAACATGTTAAAATACAAGTATAAAGACAGTAATTGTTTCTGGATTATTTCAAATAGTTTCGAGATCGCTGAAAAATTAAAAAGCAATAGTATTCATTCTATCCAAACATATGATTTTGAAAATTTATTTACTACTATTCCTATTAATAGTTTAAAGGAGGCACTTTTAAAGACAGCGGAATTGGTTTTAGATGTTACAGATTTCAACTCTAACTTGTTTAATAAATTATGTCGTTTTTGCCCTTACAACAATTATGTTTATACAGGTTCTAAAATATACTTACAAATCAATGGAATTGGTATGGGTACTAGCTACTCATCTACAGCTGCAAACTTATTTTTATTTTTTTATGAGTTTCAGTGCAGTATTAATAAAGCTGATGTCCAATTCCTGGCTTACAGATACATAGACGACTTGATCGTGTTAAACTTCAATAGTGATTTTAATGAAATTTCTCAAGAAATTTATCCTGATTCCCTGTCACTAAAGAAAACAAATAATAATGGTTTGGAGGCTGATTACCTTGATTTAAAAATAATATTAGTAGGTAACAAAGTACATATTTCAATCTACAATAAACGTAATAGTTTTCAATTTCAGGTTAATCAACTTGTTCACTGGTCCTCCAATATTTACAAACGTATATATATTAATATAATTATTAGTCAAATATTTCGCTTTTTTTGAATTTGTACAGATAAACATCTGTTTAAGAAGGAATTGTTTCATTTTAAAAGTAATCTACACTGGCCTCCAAAAGTTAAGGTACAGGGACTAGATGCTTTCGATTGCACCCGTTTTGTCGAATATCTACAAAAATTATTGGCGAATTATTCTTGAACTTCTGGAATGAAAAGAACATGTTTGATTTTATATTTATCGGTGAAGATTTAGTCGGGGGTACAATGAGGGGGCCAATAATAAATTTAATAATAAAATAATATTTGCGATCACCTATGTAACAGGAAAGGCAGGAAATGGTTTGTCACTGTGGTAAATGACTAATTGGGTCCTGTGCAATGTTTGTATGCATTTGTGTAAGCATAGCACTCATATTCGTGAAGATGTTAACGTTTTTGTGAAAAATTCAAAAGGTTTTTTGTTTATAGCATACAGAGTTTTCAACCAAATTTAACGCAACTTTCCAAAAACCTGACAAAGAGTAGTAGAAACATTATACTGCAATTAAAACATGAATATATTGAATATTTGATGAGATATGGGCATTTTTATGAGATAATTTTTAACTGCGCACGCGCGGAAGATTTCAAAATTTTTATTTCATAATTTGGTAGCAAGCTATTTAAGTCAACTTATATAAAAAGTCCAGTCAAATATCGCGAAAAATCACAAAGATAGGGTCGATATAGTGAGTTGCTTCCTAAAAATAGCTTTATTATAAGGGATTTTCCACAACTTTTCAATCAGCTCGCTATATCTTTCTAAGTTTTCACAATATTTGATTGAACTTTTTTTTGAAGTTGCCCCAAAATACTGACTACCAAATTATGAAATAAAAATTTTGAAATCTTCCGCGCATGCGCAGTTAAAAATTATCTCATAAAAATGCCCATATCTTATCAAATATTCAATATATTCATGTTTTAATTGCAGTATAATGTTTCTACTACTCTTTGTCAGGTGTTTGGAAAGTTGTGTTAAATTTGGTTGAAAACTTTGTATGCTATAAACAAAAACCTTTTGAATTTTTCATAAAAACGTTAACATCTTCACGAATATGAGTGCTATGCTTACATAAATGCATACAAAAGTTGAACAGGACCCAAATAGTCATTTACCACAGTGACAAACCATTTCAAACCTTTCCAGTTACATAGGGGATCGCAAATATTATTTTATTATTAAATTTATTATTAGCCCCCTAATTGTACCCCCAACTAAATCTTCAGCGGAAAATATAAAATCAAACATGTTCTTTTCATCCCAGAAGTTCAAGAACAATTCGCCAATAATTTTTGTAGATATTCGACAAAACGTGTGCAACCGAAAGCATCCAGTCCCTGTACCTTAACTTTTGGAGGCCAGTGTATATTACAAAAACAATATTCCTTTAAATTTTATAAAAAAAAAAAAAAAAAAAAAAAAATATTCAGATTTTGCAGATTTTCTTCATTACTGATCGATTGCTTTTCGACGTCAGTGAATGACTCATATTTCCTAAAGCCTGTTCAAGGACGGTTTATGATGATGTGCTGTGTCGATTGGCAACAGACCTGGAATGAATTTGGATTGGTTGATTGGATGTTGGATTCTGCCTTGTTTAGTTTGTTTTATGTTTTATATTTGGGTTGTGGCAATGTGGCTAAGTTGGTTGAGTGTGGGTTTTTTCAACGAACAAATTTTTAGCATCTTTTACTGTGTTCCAGGTTAGGCATTCAGTTAATAATGTTGGCGTAGGGTCCGGTGGGGGAGCATGTGATAATAGCCATCGAATGTTTAGCATTTGATTTTGCTATCACTGTTCTTGCCGAAACCCACTGCCACTAATGCATATTTTATCTACATTTTTGAATGCTCGGCTGCTTTTGAAATATAACCCACTGCCGATGAGGCCGCAGCCTATTTTTTCCTAGTTTTTGTTAAAATTTTAATTTTTTTCATAGTTATTTTTTTTCTTGTTCTTCTTCTTCTGTGTGTGTGTGGGAGGGTGCGCTGGTTCAGGCTAAATATAATCTTATACTGGTTTATATTGAATTTATGTGTTTTACTGCAGCTGTTTAAGCGCATTTCACATGAATATAATTTATTTTTTGGTGGTGATTACTATACTTTACGTTTATATATATATATATAAACCTAGTAAAAGATTATATTTAGCCTGAACTAGCGCACACCCCCTCACAGAACAAAAAGAATATAACTACAGTCGGACCTCTACTTAACGAACTCGCTAAATCCCGAAAATGTTCGTTATGTGGAAAATTCGTTAAATAGAGATGAACCTTTTTAAATACTTTAAACTACACAAAACAGATTTTTAATTCATAAACACTAAACATTATTAAAAAACTTAACTAATCACACTTTTTTTTGTAAATCATATTTATTTTCTTTATTATTATTCATTTTACCCATTAAAATAAATCTGTAAGGATAACAAGAATTAAAAAATATATTGTCCGGAAATACACTGTATTTTCAGTTTTAAGAAAATATTTGCATTAAAATTAATGAATTTCAATGACATTATCGTATTTATTATAACAAGTAATTTCAAGCATTGTATTACTACATGCGTCCTTAAATTTAATTACTGAAATTTATTTACTACAGAACAGCTCTTTTGAGTGTGAAAGGGGATATTGAAAATTTGCATTTCCTGGATGAAATGCAAAGAATGACAAGAAGCCCTGTTAGGCACCTGATAAAACTAATTCAAGGTTATTGAGCATTATAAAATGCGTAAAAGAAAGAATAAGTTTGAAGTGTCCGGAAATACTTTGAGTAATAGGGAGAAAAAAAAAGTTATATCAGAAGAAAAAGTTCGTTAAATAGAGAATACACTTCGCTATTTGGAGGTTATTTTACGAAGAAATTCGCAAAATGTTGTTGGTTCCGCGGAAAAGTTCGCAAAATAGAGAAATTCGCAAAATAGAGGTTCGCTAAATAGAGGTGAGACTGTATTTGTAAAAAAATAAAACTAGGAAAAAACAGGCTGCGGCCTCATCGGCCTGTTATTTCCTAGTTTTATTTTTTTACAAATAGTTATATTCTTCTTGTTCTGTGAGGGGGGGGGGGGGGGGGTGCGCTAGTTCAGGCTAAATATAATCTTTTACTAGGTTTATATTGAATTCATGTGTTCTACTGCAGCTTTTTGGCGCATTTCACATGAATATAATTTGTTTTTTGTTGGTGATTACTATGTTTAATTATATATATAATCACTTTTTTATGGACACGATAACTTCCATAATTCTGCACAAATCTGTTCCAAACTGATACATAAAATCAAGGGGCATAAAATCTCGGCCAAGTTCGTTTATGGGCAAAATCGGGCCAAGGGTGTAGAAATAGGGAGGGTTTTTGTGAAAACCGAAAAAAAGTCCATAACTTCTTAATTTTATACATACCAAATCAGTTTAAAGTTTTTATTACTTCTAAAAAAAGAGCCAAAATTTATGTATCGCAGATTTTTGATAAAATTAAAAATGGGCTCAAGAGAGCAAAAAATAGGGTTTTAGGGAGAAAAAAATTATAACTTCGTCAATTCTCAAGATATCAAATACAACTAAATTTATTACAAATCTTCTTAATATTATCTACGATTTTTATATTGACAAGTTTTAGATAGGATCAATTCGTACCGAAAAAAAAAATTATAAACGAAAACAGAAAAAAGGGAGGGACTGAAGAAGAAACAAATACATAACTTCGTCGATTCACAAGATATAAAATACGCATGAATTTATTATATATATTCTTAATATTATCTACCACATTTATATTGACAAGTTTTTGATAGGACCAATTCTTACAGCAAAAACAAATTAAAAATACATAGCGGTTGAAGAAAAAATCACCGTATTAAGGATGTATTCAAATCCAAAATGCTTATTTTCAGACTCATTTTTAAATTTATTTTTGCTCTCAAATGCATCCAATTGATAGATTCACTTATTCAAAATCTATATAATGTACCGTAATGGTCGATTTTTTGATAGAGACAGAATATATTTAAAAAAAAAAAATGATGCCAAAATGGGCATTTTGAACCGAATTTCCCGAAGCGATTGTGTTGAAACTAAAAATGTTGTCCCACTGTGAAAATAATTGTTTATAAATCAAGTCTTAATTAATTGAACGAAATTTAAAAACACAGGTCGCTTATAAATCTCTTTCAAAATAACGTCAGCAAGTTTCATATTTTTCTTTGAAAAATGAATCTGAAAATGTGTCAGAAAATTTCGAGTTGTTGAGCATGGAAAAGTATTTTTTGAATACCGCCTTAAGGCTGTTCTTAACTGCTCTGCTCAACAAGCGCAAAACGCTTTGACACATTTACAAATTCATTTTTTAACGGAAAGATATAAAATTTTAAAGCCTGGCCATGGAAGCGATTTGGAATTGAACTGTTTTTTCCATTTTTTGATCAATAAATTACCTATTGAGTTATAAGCGAATTTGATCACGTGACAAACACGATTTTCGCCCTTCACGGATTGGTTTTTCTGCTTTCTTCGGACATCAAATTAAAAAACGTCAACTTTGACACTATTTTCTGTAAGAGGTATAGCGTTTGCAAAAAACCCGGAAAAATAGCTCGATTACATAGTTTCTGAACAACAACATCTGATAGTTTCATGCATTTCTGAACAAAAATAAATTAAAACTTATATCAGAAAGTTGCCCTTTTGGATTTGAGAACACCCTTAACATGATTCTGATAAAACCAGCTGTTATATGAAAAGGAAAAAAAAACCTCGTCAAAAAAAGGCCAGATGAGTGGATTAAAGTGGGTTTATCTCTAATCATGATTTAGATTTTGTTATTGAAATTAGCACTTAATTTCGAAATCTACCTGTGCCTGTAGGCCAAGCCGACGGATTTTAAATATTATTCTATTCATAGTTAAAGATACTCATTTGATTCTCCATAAAAATGCTGGTATTATGTGATATTTAACATAACATAATAAGTACGTACATTGTAAACTTTCTCCGGTTTTAAAACGCCGTAATTATTTAATTACATTTGTTACGCAATAGTTACATAAATTACGCAACAATTTATATTTAATTCAAAAAAGAAATTAGGTACAAAATTTTATCAGAACGTCATTTATTTGCGTCTTTTTGCGGAACAAGCGAAACGGGAGAGAAATTTATTGCAGAACATAAAAAAAGAACCGGCCTTTTTTTTTTTTTTTTTTTTTTTTTTTTTCTTTTTGATTTATTATAAATGAGAAATATAAGCTTTGTTTGGAAGTTAGTATATTAGTCAGGCAACATTTCATACTTTTCATACATAAACTCCTCTATCCATGTCAATAAATCTTCATAACAATCAATATTAGCCTTGTATATGAAAAAGCATTTTGATTGATCGTAATTTTGCTTTATCATAGTAATAAATTAATGTAAAAAAATATTGATTCGAATTATGTATCTTTCTTCCTAAATAGTACAATCTGTGTTTTTTCTGGTTCCAATTCGTGAGATTTTTTTAGGCCTTATTTGTGATTCTTGAACAACATAAAAGATAATATGAAATATACAGGGTGTCCTAAAAAGCGCTGGCGGTTTTTAGAATTCAATGAAAAAATTTTGTAATAGCTATTGAAGTTATTATTACAGGAATGAAATGTATAACGTCAAAAATTCCTTTACTACAGTTCATTGTTCTAGTTCCAAATATCACCGATAGACGGCGCGGAATTACTGGAAACTCTAATAATGCTCAAAATAATCGTGCAAATTGAAAACGCAAGTCACGTTTTTTTCTCGTTTCACCAGAGAATCAGAATAAAGGTAAACAATTAAGTGAATTTTGATCCAACTTTATGCTTTAGTTGAAGACAACGCTGCACCATCTATCGATGATATTTGGAACGAATTATCTGGAATTATCTCAAACTGTTATAATGCTCAATATACCCCTGCTAATACAAAAAGCCAGTAACTTTTTTTCAGGTCTTAGCAGATAAGCAGAATAAAGGCGACAAATTAAGGGTGTATTCGAAAAAATATTTTTTCACCCTCAACAGCTCGAAATTTTCTGAGACATTTTCAGACTCATTTTTAAAAGTAAAAACATGAAACTTGCTGAAGTGATTTTTCAAGAGATGTTTAACATGCCGTGTGATTTCATTTCCTGCTCAATTAATTAGAATTTGATTTTTAAACAATTATTTTCTCAGTATGACCATTTTTTTCATTCCCAGATCGCCCGCTTCGGAAAATTCGGTTCAAAACGCCCACTTTGACAGCGTTTTTTACAGTAGTTTCTGCATTTATCAAAAAATTGAGAGGCACGGCACATTATGTAGTTTCTAAATAAGAGAATTTCCCAGTTTGATGCGTTTGAGAGCAAAAATGAATTTTAAAATGAATCAGAAAATAAGCAGTTTGGATCGGAATACACCCTTAAGTGAATTTTGGCCCAACTTTATACGATAACGCAGCGCCATCTATCGATGATATCTGGAATGAAAACAAGGGAATGTTGTAAGGGAACGCATGGCTTCAAATATTAATCTCCTAAAAGTAAAATTTTAATAGCTGTCCCTATTTACTTGCTACCAAATTTAAAAGTACGCTAGTTCATTTTAAGTTACCTTGTCTTTTTTTGGTGATCACATCATCATTGATTGTTTAAATTTTATATAATTCGTTGTTTAAATAAAAATGCCAGCGAATTTCATGCAAAATAAATTCGAATTTATTCGAATTTCTTTTTTGAAAGATAAACATTTATTTGAAAACCAAAAATTTAAAAACTGAATTTTATCTAAGAGTAATGACAACCGAAGGCAATTCTATTTTGCTCTGGTAATGTTTGCGTTTAAAACTATCTAACAAGATATTTAAGTATTATCACATGTTTCTTGGCAGAAATTTTGTACAGCAATGTTTACAAAGTAAATATTATTAAAAATAAAATTTCTCTCGCGAATACAGTATAAGCACAAATATGATTAAATTTTTGATTGCTGAAGTTTTTAAATGATAAAGTTTAAAGGAAAATTAAGTACGGTATGGGGTTATTATAGATTTAAAAAATGATGGAATGTACACTAATTTTGTCTGTTTACAGCAAAAGAGTAATGTCGTTCTTAAAAAAGGATGATGAGCTGTTTTTTATACCTCCTTTAAAAGAAAATATAATAGAAAGAAAACTGAAGTCATTGAAGCATGTATACATGGAAAAATAATAGCTTGTGAAAGAGAAAAACAAATTATCATTCAATAAATAACAACTATAAAGCATTAGATATTAGTGGAATAGCTGAATAATTTATTTGCTTTTTAAATTTGTAGATAAGATAGTGTAGAAATGCTAGCAGCGTGTTCATTGCCTTTTAAAATAATAATGGCTATACAGGGTGCAAAGTCCGGATAGTCCGGATGTATTCAAATAAATCTTAAAGAAATAAAGATAGAATTGTAGAAATGTGTCTACATATAGAAAACGACTAAAGGATGTCATATTAGTGTGACTGCAGCGCCTGTTGCGGCGAAATGAGAAAGTTATCGACCATATCTCAAAAACTGTGAGAGATAACGAAAGAAAGTCAATTAAAAAGTGTTTAGAGTGCTTGGTTTAGTATGAAATGATGTCTTACATGTAAAAATAACTTCATTATCCAACTACTAGCTACGCCATTCATCGCTTATAGAGGTGTCACATTATAAAGAAAATGCACATTTACTGCTAAAACTAACACGCAAATGCAATATACAATTATTAATAAGAGAATCAAATTAATTAAGGTCAATATGTTCAACATAGGGATTGATACACATACACTACAGTCGCATGTATACACATGCATGGCAACAGATTACTTTGCAACCCGTATATATATTTTAATGCACCATAAGAGAATTTGATCCGGCTAATAATGATATAAAATCTACCACTGTGTGGTAACTATATCATAAAATTAGACTGTGGACTAAGTGATGGTAAATAAACTATGAAGCACTTTGTTATTATTAATTTAAACCGTCAGGATATGCGTACTTTACTCTTACGTTACTACACAGGCGTGGTATAAATCTCACCCCATTTTGTCTCCCATTATGATTTTGGCTAACTGCGTTTTAAAAACAAATGTATTGCTCTATATTCTAAAATGCATCAGTACTACTTTTTTTAGAGAAGAATCATGCTTTTCATATATATTTTCAGATTTTGTAGTAGTTTCTGTAAAAGTCAAGTTTTTTGAAGAAAATATGCAAACGATTTGTTTTACACATTAAAAGATGAATTATTTTACAAAATTTATATTAATTACATTTAATACCCTTTCATCAATATATACAAGTAGTTTTTATGTTAGTCTTTCATTAAAATTATTTTAATGTATGTTATCCCATAAGTTTTGAACGTATCGAAATGAAACATTTCTACACGCGCGGCATTTGTTAGTCCCAACAGGTATATTTCTCTCCTCCTAGCGAACAAAGAAAAGACATAGCTTAACCCACCTCTTCTAGACCTTGACCTTGAAAGGTTCAAGGTAGGTCAGAAGCGTCCTAAAAAAAAAATTATCTTATTTTTTTGAAGAAAAAAATGTGATTGGGTTAGATGTTATCCCAACACGTCTGCTGACGGGTTAATTAAAGAAATATGGACAGTGATTATGTGATTTTGTATGTCAGTTAAATGTGAAAAATTATATGTAGAAATGGATAAATGTAAAAAAATTAAGAAAAATTGTTTTCAAACATGTATACTATTTATAATTTTACTGTTTATTTATTTATCGGTTATCCCTATATATGACTGTGAGTGATTTAGATTTGAAAACTAAACACTTACGGTCTAGCTTACCTTATGCTTAGACCATAACTTCGTCCATAAGTGCTATATTTGGGCATTAACATTATCATAATAATTCATGGTACCAAGCTTCCACTAATCTTCCGTAATATGTGGGTTAATTTGACCTGAGTTTAATACGTTTCGCATGAGAAATAGTAATAAAAAAAAGTTAAATAAATTCCACTTGTACACCTGAAATTAAATAAATAAAGATTCAAAAAATAAATTTTCTGTTCGAAACGTTGTTAAACTCAGTCAAATTAATCCACATATTACGGAAGATTAGTGGGAGCTTAATATCTCCGATTATGCCATTATTCAAATCAATTAATTTGTAATGCACAGTTCATTTAATGTATAAACATCATTATTGTATATGTATTTTTTGTTAAATTTCGTTACATATTTTAAGCAATATCAAGATGCATCTGTGATGCAATGGGAAGGGAAAACGGAAAAACATAATTTCGACAGATAAAATGTTTTTGGCTAAGAGTTTAATGCATTGCTTATAAAAATTTAAAACCATTATCGAAAACTCCGATCAGATCTATATATCTTACAGGAACGAGACTATGTATTATATATATGTTTAATAATTTTTCAAAAAATAATCATTTAAAATGGCCCACTATCCCCTCTCCTCTCTCTCTTTTTCTCACTGTCTCATCTTCTGGAATCTTCTGCAGCGCACTTTAAGAAAAAAACACAAACACATTATGTACATTCGCGAATAATAATAATAATAATTAAAAAAACATGCCACCTCTTACTAACTCTGTTTCAAATCAACATATAAAAATGTGACAGGTATCGATCGATTAGTAATAATTTCTAGAAATTAATGCTATATTTAAATTTTGCATAGGAGTTGTCTGCATATGATATTGTAAAAAACTTAAATATTTTCAGTAACATCACGTTTGCAAGTAAATTTTACCTAACGGATGACAATTTGAACCTGGCAAGGAGGCCTACCAAAGGGCTTTAATTCTATAAGACCTGCCTAACCTGCCTGCAATCTAGGATTCATATATTAGAAGCTTCTAGAAATTGATTTCTGTTAAAGTATTTCTAGGTTGCAATTAATATTTCTTTCAAAAATTAATTTCGAAAAGATATATATATATTGAAAAAAAATGCTAAAATTCAAATGGAAATATTCAAGTATGCGAATTTGAAATTATAGGTCATTCTGACAAGTAGCTTTTTAATCATGCTTGAAAATCTAACCGCATTAAAAATAAATTTAACAAGGGGATTTCCAAAGTTTAAAGCGGCATAATCGTTTCATTTTAACACAATTATTCTAATTGGTAAATACATCACACAAGTTGTAATTTTTTCAAATGAGTGAAAAAACGTCTATTCCAGCATTTAAACCAGAGATCCTTAGCCTTCAGCGATTCGTTCTTCTTTGGTTAGCATTCTGTCGTATTACCTTGCAAGGAAAAATATTCAGTAAGTATTTCGCTGAAATGTATAGTGAATTTAAAATGAGCTATCCTTGAAAAATCTGGCGGATATACAATTCACACAGATACATTATTGATTACGCGATCTGGTCTGATATCTGAATTAGCTCAGCAGAATAAATCGCAGATACTGGAAATCCACTTTTTCATTCAGTTGCAAAAATTACAACTCGTGTGATTTATTTACCAACTAGAATAAATGTGTTAAAATTAATCAGGTGTAATTACTTATCCAACGTTTCTTGGAGTTCCATTACCTGCGATTTATTCTGTTGAGCTGATTCAGGTATGAGACCAGATGTCATAATCAACAAAGTTTCTGGTGAATTGTGTGCCCGCCAGATTTTCCCAAGATAGCTCAGTTGGCAGAGCAGTGGCAGTTGATCCCTGGTTCGAATCCTGGCCCGGACATTTTTCGCCCAGTTGGAAGAATTGCAAATCGTAAATAACGTGACTAAATGGCTTCCCGTTGTGCATCCGAAAATTCCAAATAGGATTTCAATAGTAGATATTAGTATAGAAAATTTAAAATTTGTGACATTTCTGTATGTAGATACCCCCCCCCCCCCCATTACAGTGTTTCTGTCACATATAACCTTTAAGCTCCCCTGCTACGATTGTAAAATTTAATGTAATTTAATACTTTAGAAATAATATTAGTTACAGGTTCCCTGCCAGAAAAATCTAATTTAATATTTTAAAATATGTATCAGTTAAAGATAGTGAATGATTAAATCAGCCTAGCTTCTCAAATACTAAGTTACTTCTTTTCCCCACTGACTTTTAGTTCAACCGTTCAAACCTTCCGTTAAGACGGAAATATAAATATAAACAAAACAATTAAACAGCTAGCCACAGCAGCTAGCCACATTTATCATGTGTATTCCACTGTTTTGTTTCCTTACATTCGAACGCGCAAAGAAAGAAAAAAATATAGTTGTGCCTGTCTTCCAGATAACACTGTCACGATCATATTCTATTTTAATGCTCGTTCGCAATTTTTGCAGCTGAACTCTCTCGTATAGTCACGGATATTTTGACTAAATTCAGCAACGTACTTTTAAAATGCACGTTTCACTACGTCTTAGATTCGGCACTTTTAAAGTTATTTTGGAAATGCTTCCCCTTGACAATTATATCATAAACTTGGACGATATGACACTTCTTGTATTAAGTAAGAACAACGCGAATATAAAGAGAAAAGTATCAATTAGACCTTATCATCTATTTTATATTACTAATTATTCTCGAGTATTAAGACATGAGATTTTTGTTCAAAAACTGCGAGAATGTGAATATTGTTTAATTAAGAGATGTAAATATCAAGCACTGTGAATGAATTTCAATTTGAAACGCGCTAATTTAATTTGGTACATTGCTTATCATTCTTAATTAGTGTCAATGAGGATTGCAAGAGCATGTTTTTTATTTAACTTTTATGACACAGTACAGAGCATAAAAGGAATGGGAAATCACAAGTTGAGAATGAAACTTTATAAAGTATTGAAAAGTTAAGAGCTACTTGTTCATAACAGGACTTATTACACTGTATTACAATGAATAAACTATGACTACGGCCAATCAGTGTATATATTTTAAAGTTTATAAATAAAATCACATAAACTACTTACAACAATAAAATACAATTATATTCCTACAGTTTCGCAAAATACAAACTTGTCCATCCTCAGAGAAAATATTAAGAACAAACTAACACGGTACGTACTGTGTGAGTTTGTCCTTAATATTTTCTCTGAGGATGGACAAGTTTTTATTGTCCGAAACTGTAGGAATATAATTGTATTTTATTGTTGTAAGTAGTTTGTGATTTTAATTATGAACTTTAAAATATATCATATACACTGATTGGCCGTAGTCATAGTTTATTTAAGTTAACAACTGTTTTTCATTTTAAAGATTAGAAGCTATGTTCATTTTATAGATGTGCGATTTTAAAATATGTCAACCCAAAAAAGATTAAAAAAAATCCGAACTTGCCTAATAACTGCTAGTTTCTGGAATATTAAAAAATATATACAAAGCTTCATTTCATGCAATTTAGTAACAAAACAATATTGAGCAATACTGTTTATATTGGCTAAATCTTGTCCTTTGCCCAATATTAGCAATATTGGCAAAAGTTAACATTACGGAGATTAGAATGTTTATATATTTTTCAATATTGCATAAATATTGGGAAGAAATATTTTGCCACTTAATTCAAATTTTTACCATTTAAAACGTGTATATCTGTAATGTTTCTGCTTCAATGCAAATACTTCCGATGTAAAGCCCATATCTATATTATAAAGGACAAACATATCTGTGCGTAACGCATACGTCATTCTGCGAATGGCAACGCTTTCAAATTTGAAATGAATTTTCGTTTTGCAATTTTCGCTACTGAAAAATTTTAAACTTCTACACATCGCACATTTTTAGTTTTTATACCGTCGTATAAGGAAAAAAAGGATGAGTATGGAGTATAAGGATGAATGTACTTTTAAATGCAATTTGTTTGAAAGTTATATCTCAATTTATTTTTGAGATAATAATTTTTCTTGTAGTTTTTAGTATCAATTTTGTAATTGTGGCAACATAAGTACTCTATTTCTATTAAAAGTAAGGGGAAAATAGTAGATTACCGTAACTTTTTATTGCCATTTCCTCATAAAAATTGAAATTAAAATACATGCCATTTCAAAAAAAAAAAAAAAAAAAAAATCCCTGCCGGCCCGGCCTACAGGCAGAGGTAGATTTCGAAGTTAAGTATACTAATTTCACCAACAAAAACAAAATCATTATTAGATATAAATCCACTTTAACATCTGTCTGCTTTTGACGAGTTTTTATTTCCTTTTTATAAAATAGCTGGTTTTATCAGAATCATGTTAAGGCGATATTAAAAAAAATATTTTTCCATACTCAACAACTCGAAATTTTATGGCACATTTTCAGATTCAATTTTAATTAAAAAAAAAATATATGAAACATGCTGACGTGATTTTCGAAAAGATTTATAAGCGACCTGTGTTTTTATTTTTCTTTCAATTAATTAAAACTTGATTAATAAACAATTATTTTCT
The DNA here is from genome assembly GCA_963932465.1 of Maratus speciosus. Taxonomy (NCBI): domain Eukaryota; kingdom Metazoa; phylum Arthropoda; class Arachnida; order Araneae; family Salticidae; genus Maratus; species Maratus speciosus. The sequence goes on from OZ010787.1 coordinate 82,647,431, forward strand.
CAGTAGGGCAATATTTTTCGTTTCTAACAATCGCTTCGGGAAATTCTGTTCAAAATGCCCACTTTGACATCCTTTTTTGAAATATATTCTGCCTCTATCAAAAAATCGATCATTACTGTACATTATATAGTTTCTGAATAAGAGAATCTAGCAAATGGATGCGTTTGAGAGCAAAAATGAATTTAAAAATGAGTAAGAAAATAGACAGTTTGGATTTGAATGCACCCTTAATAAGATGATTTTTTTCTTCAATCGCTATGTATTTTTAATTTGTTTTTGCTGTAAGAATTGGCCCTATCAAAAACTTCTCTACATAAATATTGAAGACAATATTAAGGAGATATATGATAAATTCATGGAGATTTTATATCTTGTGAATGGATGGAGTAATTAAAATTTTTCTTCTTCAACCCCACTTTTATGTTTTCGTTTTTTATTTTTTTTTTCGGAACGAATTGGTCCTATTAAAAAATTGTGAATATAAAAGTTGTAGATAATATTAAGGAGATGTATAATAAAATTATTGGATTTGATATCTTGAGAATTGACGAAGTAAGGAATTTTTTTCTCCCCCAAACCCTATTTTTGCGCTCCTTGAGCCTATTTTAAATTTTATCAAAAATCTGTGATGCATGAATTTTTGGCGCTATTTTTAGAAGTAACAAAAACTTTAAACTGATTTGATATATACAAAAATTAAGAAGTTGTGGTGTTTTTTCGGTTTTCACAAAACCCCTCCCTATTTCCACCCCCTTTGTCCGCTTTTGCCCATTAACGAACTTGAGCGAGATTTTATGTCCCTTGATTTTAAGTATCAGTTTGAAAGAGATTTGTGCAGAATTGGGGAAGTTATCGTGTCCAGAAGAAAGTGATAACACAAGTGCTTCGGGAAATTCCGTTCAAAATGCCAATTTTGACATCATTTTTTGAAATATATTCTGCCTCTATCAAAAAATCGATCATTACTTTACATTATATAGTTTTTGAATAAGAGAATCTAGTAATTGGATGCGTTTGAGAGCAAAAATGAATTTAAAAATGAGTAACAAAATAAGCAGATTGGATTTGAGTGCATCCTTAATGCAATGATTTTTCCAACACAATCCGCTTCGGGAAATTCGGTTCAAAATGCCCACTTTAACAGCACTTTTTAAAATATATTCTGCCTCTATCAAAAAATCGACCATTTCGGTACATTATATTGTTTCTGAGTAAGAAAACGTAACAATTGGAAGCCTTTGAGGGCAAAAATGAATTGTAAAATGATTCAAAAAATAAGCAGTTTGGATTTGAATACACCCTTACTTAAATGATTTTTTTCTTCAACCGCTATGTATTTTTAATTTTTTTTTTTTTTTTTTGCTGTAAGAATTGATCCTATTCAAAACTTGTCTATACAGATGTTGTAGACAATATTAAGAACACATATGATAAATTCATGGGGATTTTATATCTTTTGAATTGACGGAGTTATGGATTTTTTACTTCTTCAAACCCCCTTTTTGTTTTTGTTTTCGTTTTTAATTTTTTTTGCGGTACGAATTGGTCCTATCAAAAACTTGTGAATATAAAAATTGTAGATAATATTAAGGAGATTTATAATAAAATTAATTGGAATTGATATCTTAAGAATTGACGAAGTTATGAATTTTTTTCTCTCAAAAACCCTATTTTTTGCGCCCCTTGAGCCCATTTTTAACTTTATCAAAATCTGTGATACATAAAATTTTGACCCTATTTTTAGAAGTAATAAAAACTTTAAACTGATTTGATATGTATAAAGATTAAGAAGTTATGGGGGGTTTTCGGTTTTCGCAAAACCCCTCCCTATTTCCATCCCCTTGGTCCGATTTTGCCCATTAACGAACTTGACCGAGATTTTATGCCCATTGATTTTATGTATTAGTTTGGAAGAGATTGGTGCAGATTACGAAAGTTATCGTGTCCAGAAGAAAGTGATATATATATATATATATATATATAGATAGATAGATAGATAGGTTTTTTACTGAGGGTAGTTTTGGGTTCTAGGGGTCATGATCGGTGTAGATCTGCAAAAAGTTTTCAGAAATTCCAACATCGAAACGATCCCAATAGGTAGTATTTCATACGAAATCTACCTAATACCGTCTGAATCCGGTAAATTTTGGTTTTATTTCATTTCTAATCATCAATTAAATGTTTCTTAGTTTAAAGCAAAAATTCTTTACAAACGATATAACACTTTCTCTTTAAGAAAACGTATTTTAAATAATTGTGTATTAAATAATTGTTGTTTCCTTCACAATTACTTATTTCGTATCAGAAAGCTGAAAGAATGTAATTTTATTTATGCATATGTAATAATATTTTCCAAATTTTGAAAAGTTGATTCCTGATAATGACTTCTGACAAAACATGGAGCTATTATAAGCGAAAACAAGTGAAGGCATATGTAACATTAAATACCGGATTTTCTTGCCGAGCTTCTTGAATGACGATATTGCTTTTTGTTGTGTTTGTGTATTATTCTGCAATAATTGCGTCATTTAAATACTTTTCTATATATGTAGGATTGACAACAAAATTTAAAATTATAGAAACTCTGTACTGTATAGATGTTGTTTAAGATTGGATCATAAAAGTGGAATTCTTTAGTGGATGCAAATGATGTAAGTTTATAAAAAAAAGCGTATTTTTTAATTCTTAAAACAGAAATATGTTTCGTAGAAGAACGCCATTTCACCCCAGCCCCTTCGAAATTCTTCACAGGTGAAAAAACTTCTTTTAAAAATACTGTAATCGAAAGCACAGGCTGATAAAGCGAAGTGTTTTACAAAAATTTACAATGTCTGTAACTAATTTTGTAGGTTTATTATGACAGTTCCTTCTTAAACATTTTCCTTCGTCGATGTTCGACGGGTCCCACCTCATTCATGTTATAGAGGCTTTATACTTCAAATATTTTCAATGTAAAGTCGTTATTTAGACAATATTTATATTTCATAGAAAGTAATTCCGATAACTGCAATGGAACCGCAATATTTGGTCTTGAATATACTCAACATAACCAACATTGTTCTGCTAGTTGGGGATTTAATGGATAAATAATACCAAATGCAACATTTTTTTTTAATAGCAGGAGTTTAAAATTAAAACAAAACTAACCAGAGTGTCTCCGATTAAAATATGTGAGGATAGATTCGGTTTAAGTTAAAGTAAGTGTATATTAAAAAATACACTGTAAATCGAAATGTCTTAAATTCAGACACTTAAGTGTCTGAAACGGAGTGTTCAATTTTCAGACATTTTAAAATGCCTGAATTTTTTCAGACACTTTTTGCGTCTGAATTTTAGACACTTCAAACGTCTGAATCGCAGCCATTTTTTTAAAGCATTATACGTAGCCATGTTTGACCACGTTGATCCTGGAAAAATATATGGCCATTATTCTGCCCCCCTTCCCCCCACACATAACCTGATTTTAGGGGCTCCAAAATATGGTATGCAATTTTCATAAAGCTGATAATTGAAATCTTTTTCGACATTGTACTGATTATAATCAATACTTTGAATTTATAGAGTAGAATAAGATTAAAAATTAAAATATTTGTCACAATACGGTAAAACCTCTCAATAGTAGACACCTTAGAACCGTGGAATTTGTTCGCCATTCGGAGGCGTCTGTTTTCTGAGGTAAAAAAATATAAAATATGTGCATGTTGTTAATAAAAAATGTGCTTCTTAAATAGTTGTGTCCTCTATGTAGGAGTGTCCGTTATGGAGATTTTACAACAAAACTTTCATAGGACAATCTTCTTCAGCGAACACTGACCTTTTTCAAGATCAATACATTTTTTTACCTCATAAAAGCGAACACAATCGAATAGCAGGCAAATTCAACGTTCCAAAACGCGTTCAATTCGCGAGGTGGCCGCGATTGAGAGTTTTTACAGTATTTATTTTTTTATTTAGTTTTTAATAATTCTACTTTTAAAGTTCAAAATGCTGATTATAATCAATACAATGTTGAAACACATTTAAAATATAAGCTTTAAAAAAATCCATATCGAATTTGGAGCACGTAAAATCGTAGGGAGGGGGGGGGGGGTCTGCCCATGCTATAATCAGGCCCTCCTTCTGGAAAAAGTCCAACCCTGTATTATGATTCGATAAATGTACGTGTCAGTTTTAAGTACAAAATCTAGCTAAATGCAAATAAATATTTTATAAGATTCTATCTCTTTACTTTGTATTCATTTTTAATTTCAAATTACTTTTTTACTAAAAATAATAAAAAAATCAATATTATATAATTATTTCAAATGAAATATATCTGTATATTTTTACCGCATTCTTACAGTTACGTTAACGGTACATGATTACATGAATTTAAGAATCTAAAAATAATCATTAAAATTTAACAAAGTGACTAGAGATAAGGCGAGATCCTTTTTCTAAATCGTTAAGTAAGATTTGTTGACATCAACAAATTTTTTTCTGCTTCAACGTCTACACAGTGACGTCAATTTCCGTTCAAACAATCAAATCGTGAAGCTGTGGTTTTGACTTTTGAATGATTGATGTTGAAAATTAAAAAAGATTATATGTTGACTATTTTCAGTATGGCAAATGGGATATTTCTAAAATACTCGGAAACACTAAAATTATAGCAAAGGGAAATCCTTTAATTAGAATGACCGGATTTAATGAGTTTTATCAGTCAAAACATTTTAAAATAAATAAATGAACACAAGTAATTCGCTGTATTAAATGTATGGGGGAATCAATGAATGGAAGGATGTTCGAACTATATTCTTTTTTAAAATTTATGATGTACACATTATGAGGCAGAAGAAAACTTCATTAGACAAGAAAAGCATAAATAATAAATAAAAGCAGCTATTAATAGGAATGTTTACTATAAATGCTTTTGAATTCCAGTACATAACACATAATAAATCTATCAGAAATGTAAAAATCGATGTAAGCATTACAAATGCTGCCGCATTAAATGCTTATAAAAATATTGTATACATAAATAAATAATTAAAAAGGGTACTTCAGAGTAATAATTACACGAAAAAAATACTATTAAGGTAGTCTTGATGGTAATTAAGAAGTATGAGCCAATCAACAGGCGATGTCACTGCGATTTTTAAAGTAATGGTTACATAAGAAAAGGCTTAGGAAGGTGTAAAATTAATAAATTCAGTAACCGCTAATATACACCATGCAGACACATCAAAATTTATTTTAAAGATAACATTGGATAGAAAATAATACAGAAATATGATTGCAGATGATTTGAAGAGTAGAAATTTAAATAATAGCAAAATAAAATTTTAACATGGAAATACCATAGGCAAAATGCTTTGAACATATTTTGGCATAACTCAGGAACTAATAAAGCTATAGACTCGTGTGAGGTCTCCATTTAAAGAGAAAACATTCACAGAGAGTTTTAAATACATAGTTAAGACACCACTTACCTGGGAAAAGGTCTGATTATTCCAAAAGCACATTCGCCCAGAGGACGTCCGGGTTGGAGGCTACGTTAGTATCCGTTAGTGAGGCAGACTTTGATATTTAAAAAATAAAATCCCCTTGCACATCCGGCTAGCTCTGTTAAAAGAATGGAAAATTTCCATCCTGAAAACAGAGCCCGCCAGACAACAGTTCTCTTTACAAATTTGACGAGATGAAGAACACTATATTAGTGTTATAGATAAATATTAATACGGAGTACCACTATGTCGATAGAAATTAAATCCCGGAACTTCACATTCCGCAAAAATAATCAAGTCAAAATAAATTATTAGTTAAAATGTACGCGTACATAAAAACAAACATTCAGTTTGAATTACAAACGAACATCGAGTTCGAAAGGAAGACGCATGTGCAACTGAGAGTGCCCCATGGTGAATGCGGAGCGGAGTTACAAAGTGTCTTAAAATTAGGTACTTGCAGATTTTTTAGACACTTTTATCAGTTCGTGTACACTATGATAATAGTAAGACACTTAGGTGTTTTAAATTAAGACATCTATTGTGACTGAATTTTCAGTCACAATAGATGTTCATCGGAATTCAGAGTTCATTCAGTCATTCAGAATTTCAGACACTTAAGTGTCTGAAATTCTTTTTCAGTCACATATGTGTCTTAATTTAAGATGCCTCTATTTGCAGTGTATATAGTCATAAATTTTGAAAAATGCCAATTAATAAGTTTCGTTTAAATTTGATTTAGATGCACATTTATTCACTATATACAGAGTGTTTCATTTTTAAACGGAAGTAATTGCTTCCTTTGTTTACGAAAAATACATAAATATAAAATATACAGAAAAATATCAGTTAACCCTTTATGCCCCGACGGTATTTTAAAGTACCATTAAAATATCTTGTTATAAAATTTATTTTTATACTGTTTAGAATGAGTTATAGATACTTTATCTTGTTCTAAAAGCATTATTGGTTTCACAAAACAAAAGTAGTCTTAAAAGGATGATTTCTTTTTCATTTGCATCTTTTCAGCTTTCGACGTTGAAAGATTGTGGGAGAAATGTTTCAGTTAGGAAATATTTTTATATTTCTATTGTAAGAGTATTATATTTGTACATTTTCTAATTCTATAAAATACTAAAAAAATATTTTTAACAAAATATTTGAGTGAAGTTATAAACAATGTACAAAATCCCTATAAATTTGAATTCTAATTGGCAAAATCCTTCTAAAATATATTAAATGATTACGTAAATCTTCTAATGTAATTTCAAAAATTCACAAAAAATGCTTTAGAAGATTTGAATTTTCATGAATTTATAATTTGTGATATAAAGGGTTAACATACAGAGTGTATCTGAATGGATGGTCGGAAATGTAAGGGAAGATAATACATGTCAAGACAAAAAAATTTTCTATAAGAAAACAGTGTCCCTGTCCAAGTATTCAGTCAAAAAATACTCTAGGGTGGGTCACACCAAACCGAACCCTGTTCGTAACTCAAGCAATTATGTACGATAATCTGGGTTCCTGTTTGATGTGGGACACCCTGTCACTTTGACTGAATAAGCCGATAGTGCTCCTGTCTTCCTTAACAAAACTGCTTCTCATAAAGTGTATCATTATCATGCCTTACGATTCTGATCATCAGTTCCTATACACCCTGTATATTGTGATTTGGGATATATTTTTATACTTGCAGAGTAATACCCAAAGGAGGAAAAAGATCTGTAAACCTTAATTACTTTAAAACGTATTGATGACGAAATAACACAAAATATGGTATACATGGAATTAGGTGTATTATTTATTACAATTATCAACACGAGGGATATGGGCCCAAAACGGGGGGGGGGGCGCACTCCGGGGGTCTTCCTGATGGAACGTAACCCGTAATTACGCAAGGAAATCCAAGATTCGAAGAAAACCACGGAAAACTCCGAACGATTAGGCCGACGGGCACGACTGCGTTACGAACCCAGCACCTCCCGTCTACCAGCTTTGAGAGAGAACCTCTCGGCCACTGGTTGGGCTGCATGGAATTGGTAGTACAGTAGATTGCACATTTAATTCACACACTGTAAAAAAAAATCTGTAGTTCTACAAATGCAAAGTTACATGCTTACTAAACTTTCACCTGTAACTGTACGAAAAAAGCTGCAAATCTACAAAACTAGTTTTTGTAAAGCTACAAAAATCTGTAACTTTACAAATGAATCTGCTAAAATTTCAGTAATCTTACTAAACTTTTATTTGTAACCCTGGCTGCAGTTACATGAAAAGTTCTCGGAATCCCAGTTTCCAAAAAAATTCTTAGTAACCTTACAGATTTTTTGATTTTCGGCGCAAAAGTGTGTCTGTTACATGAAATTTTGTTGTTGCCGTTACATGAAAAGTTCTAGGAATCCCAGTTTCCTAGAAAAACTTTAGTAACTTTACAGATTTTTTTTTACAGTGCACGCTACATTTTATACATTAGATCGAAACTTCTTTTAAATTTTAAATAAATAAAATTAAATTTAGGGGAAGGAAGTGTAAAGTGGCGAGTAAGGAGAAAGTGGTCATTTGAATTTTTTCCGCTGTATAGCGCCCCCTCTGCGCTGGAACTGGGCTAAACAGTCATCATAGATGCTGGTAATATCGCTCACCGCAAGAAAAGTGACACATCTCGCAAAAATTCATTTTGTGTTTTATTCCATAGATAGGTGTGTCGTAGGTTCGTCTTGCTACAGGCAAATTATTATTCTTGTCGTTATACGCAAAAACCTCTATATTACATTATGGGAAATACGCAGTGATTAAACAAGAAAAACGACACATCTCAAAAAAAGTTTTCTATAAGCTTATACGCTGTAAAAAAATAAAAAAAATCTAATTCTACAGATGTAAAATTACAGAAATCTGTATGCTTACTAAAATTTAATCTGTGCACTGTACAAAAAAGATGTAAATGTACAAAACTAGTTTTGTTAAAACTACATAAATCTGTAGCTTTGCAAAAGAATGAACTAAAATTACAGTAATCTTACTAAGATTTTATCTGTAACAAGGGTTGCAGATAGATAAAAAGTTCAAGGTATCCCATTTTTCTAAAAAATTCTGAGTAATCTTACAGATTCTTTGATTTACCATGCAAAAGTGTATCTGTTACATGAATTTTTGTTGTTGCCATTACATAAAAAGTTCTAGGAATCCCAGTTTCCTAGAAAAATTTTAGTAACTTTACAGATTATTTTTTACAGTGTACTCGAGCAATTTATAAAACGCTTTATTGACATAGTAATAAAAATATGAAAATTTCTTTATTTGTCGAAATATCGCTCTCTTGGTGATTAATATATTATAAATTGATTAATAGTTAGGCCATAGATTAATAGTTAACTTTACAGTTTGTCAGGTAAGTAGTAATGTTTCGAATGTCATTTTTGGAAAGAATATGAGGATCAACGCAAAATATGTACTTAGTTGTGGATGTATTTACAAACCATTACTTCACGTATTGACGGTAAGAATATGGAATTAACTTTTTAGTGTGATAACTGCGACAGACAAAATCAAAATAAATGTATTATTTCGTTATTCCTGCATGCTGTTAAGACACTAAAGATCTATAAAATAACAATAGAGTACTTTATCTGTGGGCACACGTAAAATGAAGGCGATGCTGTCCATTCAGTAAAAGAGAAAAAAAAAAAAAATACGGCCAAATTTATATCCCCCAACAGTACGTGACATTGATGAGAAAGTCAAAAAGACCATTTCCAGAAAAAAGACACTTTCCATTGAATGAGTTAGTTTATTCTGATTTTTTAGGTTTAAAACGATTGAGTGGCGAAATGGGGTGTGCTTAGAAATTATTTAAAAGTTAATGAAGGTAATGTTCTTCAGTTTTCCAGAATCAAAATTTTAAGATTCGATAAATCAACAACTTTTTCATTTAACATAAAATATTCTGACGACCAAGGCAATATTTCTGAGTTTGAAATTAAAGCTAGAGGTAAAAGAGAGCTTTTACCTTTACATAAAGCGTATTCGAAATCCTTTCATTTGAGTACACGGAGGAAACAAGATTGCTTGTCCTTTAGGTGCTTCCAAGCATACCCCTCAAATTTATGTCCCTTTTTGGAAACATTAGAAAATTCACAAATGAAGATAAAGGACTGTGTAACATAGGACTGTGTCCATACAGAACTTTTAAAAATAAAGTTTGAGAATGTCCTATAAAATGCTGCAATATTTACTTTTATAAGAATAACAAATTTAAAAAGAAAAGATAAAACCACTTGTCTAGTTTTTCATTTCAAATTATGTATTTTTAATAAATCTGTGATAATTATCTGTTATATTTCTGATTTGAATTTTTTTTTTCTTTTTCAAAAGCTTGATGAAGCTACAAAACAAAGTAGTAATCTGTCCATACTTTCGGAGAAAATAACTCTGAAAACTGAAAAAACATATTTGTTTACGAATTATTGCTAAACAACAACCAATAATTATTGTATTTTTTGCTATCCTAAGTAAGGTTCTTTTTTATAATAATGTAGTTTATAAATATATAGATATGTTTTGAACTAATAAATAATTATTACTATTGAAGCACGAAAAATAACTTACCTACTTCTTCTAATTTTCAATTGTTATAGTAAATATTATAATGACGTAATTACGTCTATGTAATTTATGAATTTTATAATCAGTTCTTGTATACTTGAATTGTATATTTATTTTGTAGTAACTATAATTTATTTCGCTGAAATGCAATTGTAAGATTATAATTAAATAATAATTATAAAAAAGTTTTGAAATAGGCTTTTTCTTTTAATTTCCTACAAACCTTGTTATGAATCTGTGGTTCATTGTTATATTGATGCAAACTAGAATTTTTAATAATTAATAATAATATATTAAAATTAAAACATTGTGATTTAAAACACGAACGGAAAATCATGCGTCCAGTATAGATTATGTAACACTTTCAAACACAATCAGTATACTGTAACAAAACTTCACAGTTTATTAAGGTGAAATGTCATGTATAAATAAGCAATTTGAAAAAATCATATCGCATTTGAAAACCCATTTTCTGCTATTACTATGAAGACGGAATTTTTTTTTTTTTTTTTTTTTTGTGCAGCCCTGTATATGACCTATGGATTTGTATGTATACTACATAGTATGCTAAAAGTTAGTTCAGTGAAACGCATAGCACAGTTGAAAATTTCCATTCAGTCATTATTGTGAATAAACGGAAATGTACTTGAGAAATTTTGGGCAGCCCTGTATATAAGCTATAGAATTTATACAAACCAAATAATATTTAAATAAATAGTTTAATGTAAAAACACGTACCACAACTGCAAATGCACTTCGGCAATTATTGTTCAAAGACTTCAATAGTTAAATTTCTTTTTCAGCCAAATTCTTTTGTGTGTCCCTGTAAACGAACGATATAGCCTATGCACAGATTCACACCATATTCTACAGTCAATTCCCTTGTACACCTCATGATATATATAAATTTTAGTGTGCTTAAAATAGTATGATGTCATTAAAATACACGGCAAATGATTTTTTCCCCATACACCGTAATATAACTGAATTCTTTTGAGTATCTCTGTAAATGAACCGTAAATGCTAAAGACTTCATTTACAATAGAAATTATGTCATAGTGATATACAGTAAAATCTAAGAATTTCATCGCAATCGGACTATATTTGCGCGAGTTAGAGCACAGACGGACATACATACATACAGACAGTCAGTCAGTCAGACAGGTAGGCAGACAGGCAGACAGGCAGACAGGCAGACAGACGGAACGACAGATACACAAACCGGATTCGTAAACACTTTCAAATTTGGTGAAAAGTGTTAAAAATCCGCAATTTTGCACGTACAATTTTGAAAGACGACTGGAATTTGACAAATTATGCAACAAGAAAAGTGTCTGAACTCAACAAGGGCCACCTTTAACCGCCGCTGCGAGCGGCCTCTCTTCGTCCGCAGCCCTTTATTCTTCTATTTATTCCGACTATTTTGCGGAAGCAAGGTTCATAGGTCCCCAGCCACGTCCCGAGTAAAAGACACTCAAGCGAAAGTCAGGTTGAAAAAAAAAATTGATTATTATAATTGACATTTATTAGGGTGAGGGACATAAATTTAGTAAATTCACCCTATCTTTTTTATGTCTTGATTCTTAAATGTTTTATGCATTTTTTGTACCCATTTACAACTGCATGCAGAGTTAAGTACTATCGTTTTATGTCACATAAAAAAATGCGAAACTTCATTTGCCTCTCCTGTAAAATTTACTTTTGTCGAGATGTGTCACTTTTCTTGCGGGTGAGCGATAGTGTCTGCAATCTTGAGGCGGAAGGCTACATTTTTCTAGTTTTTAACTCATGTTATTGTTTTTTCGCATTTTTGTTTTAGGCAAGTGGAACAATTTCTTGATTATAGCTAAATAATATGTAGTGTTATAATTATTTGCTCTTACGCTGTTTGATCAGTATGAAATAACCTTCTAACTGATGTGTGTTTGAAAACACTAAGTCATGTATTAGATTACGTGCTAGATCACAGTGTTTGTAATGGCGTCGTTGCGGGCAAAGTGGCCACAAAGTGATCGATCAAGCAAAATGACCAGATGGCTACTTTGCCCGGAAACGATTTTTTATTCATTGTTCATAACAAAATACTACTCAAAAATATTTTCTTTCAAAGAAAGAACACGGGGAGGGGCAATAACTTCTTCAGAGAAAGAAAGGCTTACTCTCGACATTTGCAGTCTACATGTCTGCTTGAGTAACCCTTGTACTCACGGTTAAGGCCCCTCGGTACTTGAAATACACGGTAAGGTCCACGAGCGAGATTCTCAATAGACTGTCCAATTCGTGACGTCATGGCACCCAACGTTCAAGTCTTCCCTGTGCTTTTTCATTTATTCGCATTATTCGCTTTCTCTTTTCGTGGTAATAAGTGATTTTTTTTCATATTTACATAATCGTTATAGTTCTTAAATTCATTCTTAATTTTTTTAAAAAGATTTGCAATTAAAATAATTACTAATACATTTCATAATGCACTAATCTTTTTCAGATATTCCCATTTCATAATTTTTTACAGATTTTTTTTTATTTTTTAATAAAAACCATTACTGTATGCATACTAAAGATAAGATAATTTGTGCATTGATTGTTGAAGTCTGATCAGTTTACGTTAAAGAAGCACATTTTTAAGATATAAATCAGTTTCTATATAAAAATATACATCTTTACTACTTTACTATTACTTTTCAGTAATGATAATACTGAAAAATTAACGAGAGAAGAATGAGTTATCGAGATAGATAAAAAAAATAAACTTTTTCTTAAATGAAAATGAATGTGATCAGCAGGATATTTCCAATCCTGTTTTATTTCTTCTCTCCTACTAACTACAATACAGTCGTACATCACTGATAAATCATACAGATATTAGGTGAAATTAAATAAAAAGAAAATCGGCTGATTAGAAAAAATAAAATATAAATTGTGTGATACAAAAAATGTGAAATCAGAAAATTCTCGTTGTAAAGAAATTATGAAACAATATAAATTTCATTAAACTATTTTTAAAATATTGCATATTCAGAAAATATTTCAATACGTAAGAGATGAATTTAAATACTCTCGGCCTATTGAAATCTCACTGTGTTACAAGTCACAAAATTTATAGACACTAGTTTAAATGAATTCAAAACTCTAGAAATTGGAGAAAAAAACTGTAATTTTTTTCGATGAAATGAAACAGTTCGGAAGCGAGACGGTAACTTAATTGAAAAAACTTATTTCAAATTTAAAAAGAAGCATAAGAATAAAGAAACTTTAAAACGCAAATTGTGAGAATAGAAATATGTTGGCATTAGTAATAGAATAAAACTCCATTTATAATTTGCAAATACATTTTTTTTTGGGAATTTATTTTAAGGTATTGAGCTAATTGATATAAAATAATAAAAATTTTACTGTTTAGTTTTTTAAAACTATTATACAATATCTTTTTTTAAATGTTAAACAACCTAGTTTTTGTCTGATTTGGACAAATAAACAGTTTCAACTTTAATGAACTTAAAGCCCCATGCCTAGATTGTATCAAATAGACTTGGCACCCTGTTAGTTAATTGCAGAAGCCTATGTATCAACGTATCTATATTTATTAATATTTTAATCCAGATTTTAATCAATTTTTTCTACCTATTTGTAAATAAAGTAAATCGATGACTTAAGGGGTTAGGGGCCCTTTGAACTAACAAAATACATAAAAAAGTGACCTCTAAATGAATTGCAGTTACTCTATAACTAATTTACTTAATTTAAAACGCATATCAAGAAAGATATCTGTTATCATTTAAAGTTCTCAAAAAAGTGTACACATGTATAACGTTTCTAAATTTATTGTTATAGGTAATACAATTTTTAAGAATTATTGAATTATTCTTGCAGGATTGCACGCATGAATTTTCACATTTGAATGGCTAAAACAAGTCAAGATTTTTTTTTAATGAATATACAGATATAATGCGTTTACAAAATGACCTACAAGGTAAAAAATATCAATATATTCCAAGAAATTAAAAAAAAAAGAAATTCGAAATAGCGAGGTTTTTTTTATACAAAAGTAGTCGTGAATTATAAACTACTTCTCAGAAATATAATAATAGGTCATTTTGTATCTCTGTACATTTAATACATTCAGAAAAAAATTCGTGAAAATACAGGCAGCCATTTTTCAAAAATCGCGCGCACAATCATCAAAATCGTCGTTTTGAGAAAAATGACATTAAGGATGAAATCACTCCTTGATAATACAGAGAAAACTCAAAGTTTCTTAGACATAAATTATCTTGTATTACGAATTTTTGAATGGGGTTTGTTTTTAAATGTTCCTAAATAATCATATTTAATTATAAGCTATTTAAAAGAAATCGATTTTTTGAAACTGTAAAGGGTACACCTTATCCAAAGGGATCCCTTAAAAAAAGTTATCTTCTCTGAGATTGCGCTACCCTTTCTCACATAAGAAGGGAGTTACAATATTCCCTCTAGAAACACTATTTCTCTGATACTTTTCAATAATTTCATAATTCAGATTTCTGTATTAGTGTACGCAAAATTTAAGGAGAGTTCTTTAGAAATGATTTTAAAAGGTTATAGCTATTATTTAAACATTTTTTGTTTATTACATGATTTTTTTTATAAATTTGAACAAAATTCCAATTTTCTCTGAAAATAATGTAGTATCTTTCAACGTGTATATTTTAAAGTATACAGCAGGATAGTGTTTTTTTGAAAAACATTATTAAATCAGTTTTATAATTTTAAACATTAAATCAGGATTTAAAAAAAAATATATAAATATATAAATTTTGCTTGTATATAAATTTGTGAATGTAAAAAATGTATATTTGAAAATACATCACATAATTATAAGTGCATTTTTCTCAAACATTAATGAATTCAAGCAAACATTTTCCATTTTTTCTCGAAGTATTTTGAATTAAAGCAAAATTGCAAAAATATTATTTTCGAAGGTATGTGTCTAAAGCTAGGAAAACTTTTGCTTTTTGCACATAGGGTAAAGTGCCCATATTTCGTCGTCCCAGTCACTTTTAAGCCCTAAATGTTTTAATTTTCAGTGAAAAACCACCAAATTTGTATTTTACATAGACTAATTATACACGCACATAGAAACATAGGCAAATATCGTAGAAAAAAATTTAATAATGCGAAAAATTGTTTTTTCAAAAGTATCTAAAAATGTAAAAAAAAAAAAAAAAAGGTCCTAATTTCGTCCCCTCAAAAAATCCAATACGCCGAGGCTTAACTTACAACTAAATCAAAATTTATTTTTAAATGAGTAAGTAATTTAATTTACATGAAAGTAAGGCACAAAGGAAAGTACTAATTGTCGGTGGAAGAATAACATGACGAAACATTAGTCATCCAAATAGGAGGAAAAAATTGAATAAATTGTCATGAAAAGCATTCCTAATTTCGTCCCCGGTACGAAAATAAGAACTGCAAGGGGGACGAAATTGGGATTACGCTACTTCCCAATATGGCGGAGCTTCAGTTCTCGTAAGATGAACTGAGCGTCCTAAAACTCACTGTATGGTACTGTCAGCATCTTACCTACGTAAAATACATGCAATGAATAAGAAATAAATACTTACAGAACAGTAAATAATGTTCTACAAACGACGTAATAAGAACTCGGGCCTTCTAAAAATAGGAAATTCGGCGTATTTAATTTATGTACGCGTGTTGGCGAACGAAACTTTCAATACTGACCCCTTTTACCTTCCGTAGCCTGTTCCTTGCGTCATAAGTGGCGCCACTTTCGCAGAACCGGAGAAGTTAAGACGGGACGAATTTAAGAAAGGGGACGAAATATGGTCACTTTACCCTGTATGTGTTTAAATAAAATAATGATAACTTTAGCGAAAGTTTATATATAAAAAAAAACAAATATAAACAGAAGATTGACCCTTTAAAAAATCCTAAAAAATAAAGACACATAAATATATTAACTTGATTTTGTAAAATGTTTAGTTAGCAGATGTTTCAAGTGTTACCCACCTCAGCAATATCATATACAGGATATTAAATAAATGTATAATAACAGTTTATGAAAATGAAAGTTTTATACAAAGCGAAAAGTGCGCTGCCCAAGACAGGACTTTAGTGACAGTGATGTCAAAGAGAGAAACCAAACATATTCGTGGACCCTACTTACGGGAGTTGTACTCCCCCATTCATCATATTGATAATAATTACTGTTTACTCTATTATGTAACGATGTAATACTTAAAATATTACAAGAAAATAATACTTATTGTTAA
This sequence comes from Maratus speciosus, assembly GCA_963932465.1. NCBI lineage: Eukaryota > Metazoa > Arthropoda > Arachnida > Araneae > Salticidae > Maratus > Maratus speciosus. The sequence continues at coordinate 82,663,794 of OZ010787.1, forward strand.
TATGTGTTAATTTTAGTTTGTATTGATTAAATATACATCCTGAATCAATGTGATTTGTTTATTTACTTATACTGCACACTTTGCCCAGCCTTGTTGGGCAAAGAGGCCATTTTGTAATTTTTCTTTTAAAGTAACGTGTAAATCTTAAAATAAATTTTTAAAAAGTAAAATGGCAATTGAAACTACAGTTATTATAGTTACTATTGGTATTTGTTTCTAGAACTTTAGGGTAGACCGGGGCACATTTACACGGGTTTTTTTTTTCAATGAATTTTCTAATTTTTATGTTTTAACTTAGGCAATTTTAGACATTGTGGTTTTATAAAGCAGTTAATAAAGTCAAAATTTGTGCATTCAGTTGTTGTCCTATTTGTGTTTTTAACAGTAAAATAAATCTTTTTTTAGGTCCAAGTCTTTTGCGTAAACTTGCCCCGGGAACAGGTCACGTTTACGTATCAAGTGGGGCACGTTTACGCATATTATAAGTGATACCAAGGAGTAAGTGAAATAAATATTTAATCAAATTGAAATGTTTTATTTATAACTCAAAACACTGTTTTAAAAAAAATGAAAGGTAATTAATTAAAAAACATTTTTAGGCTAAACTGAAAACATAGAGCTTATTGCTAATTAAAAATAGAAAGTATTTAGTCTTCTTCTTCATCACTGTCACAGTTTTTACAAACAAAAAATAAAGTACTTCCTTTTGCACACTTGTCATGGGACTCCCTCTTGCATCTAAGACATTGAACCCAGTCTTGTCTTTTTTTGGATTGGTTGTATGATTTCAAACAATAAATACACACACAGTTTTCATCTTCGTCATCAGATTCATTCACTATTTTCTTTATTCCAGAGTGTACGAACTTTTTCCCTTTTGCAGTTTTTGGTTTCATACTTTTTCCTTTACTGTCTTCTTGTTCTGCTTCCATAGAAACTAATAAATTTTTACGTAATTTCTTCTTCTTGAACGGGCGTAAAGGTGCCCCGATGTCAATGCGTAAACGTGCCCCATCGCCATGGTTGGATTTATTTTTAACGTGCAACGAAAATTAATAACATTTCTGTTCATACAAATACAGTTCTCAAAAAAGGATAAAATTCTGCTAATGTTCATATATTTGTTTATCCTTAACTAAGTATTATTAGTTCACAATAAATATTAATAAGTTGAACACAAAATTTACTCACCTTCACAGAAAACAGATTATCCTTTCCTCCTTCTAGACCGAAGCTCGACTGACGCTCAAAAACGTGTGAGAATAACCACTAGGGAGCAGCATCAATCTGTCATGACTGGTGGTGCGCCAGTTATAACTCGTTTCGGAAAAAATGCATTGCGTAAACGTGCCCCGGTCTACCCTACTGAATAAATAGGTATCTTAAAAATTCATCAAACCTTACAGTGGTCACTTTATTCTTTCTTCCGCTAGTTCCTTCATATATATGTAGAATGTAGAATTAAATATATACTTAGGGAAGTCTCAGTTAACTTTTTGTACTGTTTAGATATATGTTAATTTATTAAATGAAGTCAATTAAGGTTAAAAGGTTTCCATTTGTTCAGTTTTTTTCATTGAAGGAATTGAAATTGCACATCGAAAAATAAATGAAAAGAAGATTTGTTTGTCGTGGAACACGTTGCTATACGACACGAAGCATTTCAGAAACCATTGACGTATGATTATCAAGACGAAAAATCATTTAGCTCTTTAGCACAGAAATACTTTTGTATATTTTGTTGTCAAAATTCACTAAGATGATGCAATGTAAAGCAGCAAAACTCCAGTCTGACTCGTTACTATGCACAGCAGTCGTAAATATAGATCATGAATCTAACAAGTTATTCTATGCGAATAGATTAAATATGGTTAAACTTGTGAGTTTTATAATATTCACTTTAAAAATTGCGATATTATTAGCTAGCTAGATTATTATTTTTTAAATATAATTACAAACTACTTTTATATAATTTGAAATTGTAAAAAATGCTTTTGAATTTTATCATAATTTCATTTTTACTCTAAATCCCGTTAAGTTTGTCATTTTTAAAAGACATGTACGAAACACTGAATATTTTAACTGTTTAATTTGAAATATCTTTTGGTTAATATCTTTTTTATACTTTTAAAGAAATTAGAAAACACACACAGAAAAAGCCACAAAATTCTCAAAATTCATATAACACTATTTTTATTTACCCTTTTTGCTACCTTTTGAACAAAGATTAGCTTTAGCAGTTCTGTATTTATGTCATGCATTATACTATTTCAGGAATCAGAGTATAAAGTGAGATTTTGATGGATTTTCTACCATTATGTGAACAAGAAAATAATGCATGCTATTTATTGATAAGTATTATGCATTATACTACCAAATTTACGGTAACACCTACGTGTCATTATCTTCTCTTTAACGCTTTATTGTTAAAATATGTGAAAGTTTATTTACCTAAAAGCATCAGATTGACGAAGTTATTGAGAAATAGAATAATTTTACTCATGGAACGTTAAATATGTTTCCTAGTACTATTTAGTTATTATTGTATGATGAAGTTACGACAGGAATGATTGTAGATAATGTCCCTCCCACGCGAAGGTGTGTCAGTTTCAGGGAATGGGAAAACCCGATATCATTACTGGTGAAGAAAACCCCGTAAAATTAATTACAAGTACGGACATAAGTATCTCGTGAGAAGAAACATTTAACAAATATAAATTAATTATTTATGCTTCAAAGAAAACGTATCAACTTTAATTGTTAGTTAGTACATCGGGTTTTGACATTTTATGCCACAGATTATTAATTAATGAAAATTTCCTCTAGCACATTTCCTGATATTTGAAATATGTTAGAAGGTCTGTACAATCATTAAATAAATACAATTAATTATTTTAACTGAATCATACTGACAGGTAAAAAACAAACAAACAAACAAAAAAAAAATACTGGTTGTAATTTTTCCAACTTTTTTCACTCATTTGGGAAAATTACAATCCGTATGATTTTTTTACCAATCTGTATGACTGTGTTAAAAAAAGTAAGTGTAATTACGTATTTAATAATTATTTGAGTTCCTTTTATCTGCGGTTCACTCTGTTGAACGATTTCAGATAGCATACTAGATCTGATTCGAAAAAGGTTCTCTGAGTGAAATGTGGCTACCGGATTCGTCAAGAATAACTCAGTCGGATGAGCGTTGGCAACTAAAACCAAGGTTCCGGTTTCGAATCCCTGCCCGGACCTTTCTCACTATGTTGGATAAATTGCAACTCATTAAATAAATGTAAGCAATATTTCATCCATTTAATATCGAGATAGTTTTAATGTGCATAAAACTGCAAATTTCTTAAATATAAAAAAATAAAATATCTGCGTATATCTCCATCTAATAACTAGTAATTTTAAGCCTCACTGAAAATTATTCCAAATTTATGTCGTCCTTTATTACACTGTAAAAGAAATAGAAATATTTATTGATCAAGGAGGAAAGTTTACGAAAATATAATACAACAAATTCTGGTTGTTACCCAAGATTTCGAAAAACGTTCCTTTACCTTCAGAAATCTCAGACATTAATCACGTTCAACAAACATGTTCAAGAAACAAAAATGTTAATTTAACAGCGTAAAATGCACATTATTTTGTTACTTTTGCACGTGTGAATTTTGCTACGCAGCTGAAAATGTTTAAGTGAGAATTGATAGTAATCGAAAAAATAATGGATAAAAAATTTCGTGTTGATACCGACTTAAGACAACTTAATTTACTACAGTACAGTACAAGTTATACAGTGTAACTTAATTACAACCTTGATAAAATGTATATTCGAACAAAACATCAAAATATACATTTAAAATAATTTAATTGTCAAAAGACTTCAGATATAGATAAAAAACATTAAAATATAAAAATGACATTCTTCAATTGATTCATTCAGTTATCCTCAGAATAAATAAAACGTATGTATAGGTTGTAATTAAGTTAATACACTGTACAAATTGTACTGTACTGTACTGTAGTAAATTTGTTGTTAATGGACGTAATTTAAGACTTCTTTATTGCTAATATAATATTTGAACTTAATTACAGTTACTGTATAAACTAGTTAGAAGCATTTCCGAAAACTAAATGCAGCATGCAGTGAAATAAACTTTCGTTTCAGAAATACTTTTTTAACCCATTTATGCCTAGCGTCCCATTTTTGGGAGGTTTCGAATTTTAATAAGTTTGTATAATTTTCTTCTTCTTTATAACTTGAAAATTGTATGAAATAATTATTTATAAATGTCTTTATCTGTTACCGAGAGATGAGAGCATAAGATGAATATTTATTTGCCTAAATTAAGGCTTTTTTCGGTGTTGATATGGATTTTTCATTTTCCAAGATGGCGAAATGTAAAAAGTACGTTTATTTGTGTTTTTTCTACGAAGGACTTAAATACATAAGTCATAATCTTAGCTTGTAGACTTCTTTGAAATACACATTTTTTTTAAATAGTGAAATTATATGTTCAAGTCTATTTTTTATGCATTTTTGTAACGTACAAAATAAAGGGCGCTAACAGGGGTCGTACTTATCCTGAAATTTCACGATCGGAAAATTCTTCGGTACCAGTATTTTCTTATGGAAAAATCTCTTCTTAAATAAGGCGAAAATTCGCGCGTATAACCTATATTTATTTTTCTAAAAACTAATAGTGATAGATGTCCTGAAAAAATCCCTTAAGCGTACGACCCCTGCGCTAAGGAAGAATGGGTGTATATTTTTATTAGCCATTTAGGGAACAGTTATTTATGTAAAGTCCTTTTCAGGATAATTATGCAATAAACTGTTTTTAAGCCTCAAATAGGATTATTCTTAGATTATTATTAATATTATTTATTATGTTATTAGTCTCTGTAAAGAAATAAATATATTTTTTTAGCAGTTCATAAAAATACTAATTATAGTATATAATATACAAGTTAAAAGCTTATTTTATATAATTTTAGACAAAACATATAATTATGCATATTATACTATTATAAATATTATGGATATTCCCATATTTAATACGTTTACATTTTATCAAATAAATACAAAAAATATTCAACGTAATTTTTTAAAATATTTTTCCAGTTCATTTTTCAACATTTTAAAGTGATTTTACCAAGAAATTTGAGAAAACTAAAATTCAGTCACAAATGGGTTAAGTTCCCGAAATCTGTAGGTTTTTGATGTTTCTGAAGGTAAAGAAATGCTTTTTGAAAACAAGTAACTCGAAAGAGGTTATATTATATTTTCGTAAACCTCCTTCCTAAATCAAGAAACATTTATTTTATTTAGTATACAGTCGTGAAAAAAAAAAGTAAATACTCCCTAATAACTCCTCCACAAAATATCGTAGAAGAAAGTTACTGGTACCGAACGATTGGAAATAAAGTCTATTTTTAAATGATGTATATAAAATTTGCTTAGGGGTCTATCTACATTTAAAACAAACCCAAACTTTATTTTTTTTCAATAGCGATACCCAATTTTAACAAGTTATTTCAAATCTTCGGTTCAAACTACGCCTAGACGCCAAATTTCAAATCATTTGAATGATAAGTTTTTAAATTATAAACATTCAAAATTTAGTGCTTCTAATGTTAAAGTACATTTTCATATTTTTATTAATATCTTCTGAAATTATACCCCTAGTGTATTAATTTTTTGTGTAGCAATAATACTAAAATACCCAAACATAAATACGTTGAATTTACAATTTTTATAATTTTATGATATGAATTATGAAATTAATATTAAAAAAAATTATGAATTTCTACTTACAATTTTTTTTGATGGATTTACATTTATTAAGTCCTGCATTATGGAAATCCAAAATTTCACATTTTTCTTCCAAGTAGTTTTCAAATTATGCATAAAAGACGGCAAAATGATAGTTTAAGGGGGTTTTAAAACTATGATAGAAGTGACTAGATATTTTGAAATTTCTTATGCTATCCTGTAATCTAGCACTCTTCAATGACTGTTTGAGTGGCGTTTAAGATGTATCGATCAAGAAGGGGGCTCTTTCGGACAACAATCGAGTACCGAACTTCAATTTGGATACAGTCCCTAAAATACGGTCGTTTTAAAATAATTAATTTCTCGGAAATTTATCCTACGAATTGCATAAAAATTTGTTTTTAGGCTAATTGAAGGGTGTAGAGTTAGTTCATTTATGCTGTCAGAATTGTGTATTGCTATTGTAAAAAACAAAGTTATGGTTCGTTTTAATATGTACATGGCCACCTAAGCAAATTTTATATACATAATTTAAATGTACACTTTATTACCAATCGTGTGGTATCAGTAAATTTCTTCTACGATAATTTTTTGCAGAGTTAGTAAGGGTTACTTTTTTTTTATCACGACTGTACATGAAATTAAAATTTTTATTCCATAAAAATTCCATGAAATTAACGCCATTCTCAATTTCAGAACTTCGCATATATATTTTATCATTTTATATTTTCAGGTTATTAATCGCGTGCGTATAAAATTGCAACATAAATTTCATTTCTTTGCAATCGACAATATTCACATGTTTCAAATATATAAAAATCAAAAGCAGCTCATTTCTTCCGAACATTTATCTCTCACATTGAATATCATAGTATCAGTTGCTATATTGATTTCTATATCTTTTTCCGGATTTTGTCAATGCGTGTATCATGCAATTTACTAATAATTTGATTTTCCTGGGTAATATTTCGTAAAAGGTTACTACAAACAACAAAAAGGAGTTTATATTTATTATTCACGGGACTTGTTGAGTTCCGATAAAAGTTGTATAGGGTGTTCACAAAATATTGTCGGGGTTTCTTTACCTCATAACTTTTGATTTAAGAACATGACTAAAAAAAATTATTAGATATTCGAAAAGTATAGCTAAAAATGTTTTTTTGTTAACACAGACAACATTATATGTGTAAAGGTCCGACTCCAAACGTTATTAATCACATAACGATTATAATAATACAATAATTAATGTTAAAATTTTAAGAAACTTATCAAAAAGCGATGTTGTAAACTATCATGTGGAGACATTATTCATGGGAGTTGTTGAGCTCAGATAAAAATTATATAGGGTGCTCATAAATTATTGTCGTTTTTTTCCACTTCATAACTGCTTTAAATACATTACGAAATACATTATTACATATTCGTAATGTACAGCTCAAAAAATTCTTTTAATAACACAAACAAAGTTACATGTGTAAAGTTGGAACTCCAAACGTTATTAATCACATAACGATTATAATAAAAAAACAAGTTGGAAATTGCTCGTCAAACGTGGCAAATGAGGTGCGTTCGTACTATAACTAGTTTTATAATTAATTATTTTTTGCACCCCACATTGTACTGAATGTATATTTTTTTGCGCTTCATAAGTGCATAGTCTGTAACATCATTAAAATGCACTTACAATAATTTTTTCCCCATTCCCCGTAATGTAACGGAAAACTTTTGACTGTCCCTGTAATTAAACTATACATTCGATTTTCATAAAATTTGAAATGGCTCGACAAAAGTTTGCAGCAATTATATATTTAAAATTTCAGACCATTCGGAAGGCTGTAAAATCATTAAAATGCATTTGCAATAATTTTTTCCCATTGGCCATAATGTAACGGAAAACTTTTGGGTGTCCCTGTAATTAAACTATACATCCGATTTTCATAAAATTGGAAATGGCTCAACAAAATTTTGCAACAATTACATATTAAAAATTTCAGACCATTCGGAAGTCTGTAACATCATTAAAATTCATTTGCAATAATTTTTCCCATTGGCCGTAATGTAAAGAAAAACTTTTGACTGTCCCTGTAATTAAACTATACATCCGATTTTCATAAGATTGGAAATGGCTCGACAAAATTTTGCAGCAATTATATATTAAAAATTTCAGATCATTCGGTCGGGTAGTTTTTGCTCTGTTATATGCGGACGGACAGACAGACGGACGGACAGACGGACGGACAGACGGACGGACAGACGGACGGACAGACGGACAGACAGACGGACTGAACGACGACTATAGGTGCTACGTATTTATATAATTACGAACGCACCTAATAATTAATATAAAACATTTTATGAAACTTATGAAAAAGCGAGGGTGAAAACTATCATGTGGAGATATTATTCATGGAATTTGTTGAGTTCAGATAAAAGTTATATAGGGTGGTCATAAATTATTGTCGTTTTTTCTTACCTCATAACTTTTGATTTAAGAACATGATAAAAAATATTATTACATATTCGGAAAGTACAGCTCAAAGAATTCTTTTAATAACACAAACAAAGATTACATGTGTAAAGTTGGAACTCCAAACGTTATTAATCTCAAAACGAATATAATCAAATAATAGTATTAAAATTTTATCAAACTTTTCAAAAAGCGATGGTGAACTATCACGTGGAGACATTATTGATGAGACTTGTTCAGTTCAGATTAAAGTTATACAGGGTGTTCATAAATTATTGTCTGGGTTTCTTTACCTCATAATTTTTTATTTAAGAACATGACAAATATATTATTACTTATTCGAAAAGTATAGCTCAAATAATTACTTCAATAACGGAAACAAAAGTATATGCGTAAAGTTGGGACACCAAACGTTATCTACGAGAATACTCGTAGTTGGCAAACTGGGTTTCCTTGCCAGCTACGAGATAACTCGTTATTGATCTTCTTATCTAAATCACCGATTACGAGCACTGCTATAGAAGATACCTGCAATGTTTCATGTACCAACAACGAGCCTACTCGTGTGAATTTATTTGTTGCTAAAAGTAATTCGTCATAAATATAGTATTTAAATAATAAAACAGAAAATAATTTAAAAGTACTAAATTGCAGGTATGATATTGGCGTATATGAACAGATGCACCATATCAGCTTTGGCAGCGAACGTGTTAATTACATATCGATTATAATCAAATAAGAATTAATATTACTATTTTATAAAGAAAATAATCAAAAAGCGATGGTGGAAACTATCATGTGGAAACATTATTTATGGGACTGAGTTCCGATAAAAGTTATGTAGGATGTTCATAAATTATTGTCGTTTTTTTTTTAACCTCATAACTTTTGATTTAAGAACATGACGAAAAATATTATTACATATTCGTAATGTACAGCTCAAAAAATTCTTTTAATAACACAAACAAAGTTACATGTGTAAAGTTGAAACTCCAAACGTTATTAATCACATAACGATTATAATCAAATAACAATTAATATTAAAATTTTATCAACTTATCAAAAAGGGATGGGGGAAACTATATCATGTGTGAACTATCTAACTTCTATCTGTGATCATAATTAATTTATAAGTTTTTGATAAATTTGATCAAAATTTAATATTAATTATTATTTGATTAATAAAGTTTTAAGTTGCAACTTTATTAATATATAACTTTCTTTTGCGTTATTAAAAAAACTTTCAAGTTGTAATTTACGAATACGTAATAATATTTTTCGTCATGTTCTTAACTGAAAGGGTATGTAAGGAAATCCCAACAATAACTTATGTGCACCCTGTATATACCATTAAGAAAAACAGCCTTTAACAAGTCCTTTTACTTTACTTTATGAATTCTTGTTTTTAATGAAAATATTCTAGATACTTCAAATGTTGCTTTGAAAATTATTTTGATGTATAGATGTTACATTGTCGCAAATAAATATAAAGGTGAAACAAATTATATGTTTATAAATATGTAATGCATTTCATATTTATATTTAGAGGTCATAAGTTTTATATACATAGGCATAGTAATTTCTTTTTCAATAGTTGACACGCAGCTGTCTCACCTTGTAAGAGTACTAAATCTAAAAGAAACGAGATTATCAAACTTATTTACTTTTTAAAGGGAAGGCACAGGAAATATTCGTAATGAAAAATAAAACAAAAATTGAAAATTAGTACACCTTTTCCAATAAAAAAAGAAACACAAAAGAACATTTTTTCTTAAAATTCGAAAAATTTCATTAAAATATATAGAATACAAATTCTAGAAAACTACAGAAGGAAATCTTAAAATAATATAGAAGCATGTAAAAGAAGGAAAACTTTTGGGGAAAAAAGGAACAGTTAATTAACGGTTTAACGGTTTTCATGACATTTACGGTCATTTCACAGAAAATTGGGAGGAATGAAGGATATTTAAAAATACATTAGTTATCGTTTATTAAGGAAAAATGAAAAACGGGCGTTTCAGGGTCACGGAAATATTCCTAGAATGTAGGGAAATTTGATTAAAAATGCGCAAATTCAAAATTCAAATTTTATTTGAGAATTTATACATTGTAAAAAGTTGCCTTTAAAAAGAAAAAAACAGTGTGCAACTTTCTGATAACATAAGCTTAAAATGATTTAAAAATTTGTAATTTACCTAAAATATGGTAAGGCACCTCCTGTAATAAGAAATTTAGTACACACTGTTGATGCATGATATCAAAACATCTCTGTAGGCCAGGTGTTACGAACCTATGGCACGCATGTCCAAGATGGCACCTAGGACAGTTTCTCTGGCACACATAGATAAATTTATTTTTCTTTTTGCTATAAGAAATATAATATTGTTTAACGTGTACAGATTAACACGAATAATACAAATATTTTTGCACGAATAACCACATTAGAAAATTTTCTTTTTTCGTAATGTTATACAACATTTTTGACAAGTAATTAATTTGTCTTTCTGTATAAATTAAAAATGCTTTATTTCTTCAAATAAATTTCAAAAATTGACTATTACAATAAATTGAGTGGTCCCAAATTTACATACTAAAATAAGGAATTAGAACTAGATTCATAGCATTCTCTATCAAACGAACAAAAGAAAAAATATCGTTAATAAATTATTAATACATTTTTAAACGGAAATGGGAGTATTGGGTTTTGCATAGATCATAAGTTAAAAGTAACTAAAAAAAAATTCCTACTATTTATTTCCTTATTGCTATATATGTCGCTTAAATGAACATTTCCGGTTTAAAAACTTCTTAAATTATTGGTGACTGCCCAATATAAATAAAAGTTGCATTTTGATTTTTGTCTTTAGGTATTTCACCCCTTCAGGACCGGCGTTTGTTACACAAATTTAATTCGGTTGGCATTACTGTTTTTTTTTTTTTTAAGTTATTTTTACTCTTGTAATCCCAAAAATGCTCTAATTAAATAAGGTAAATATTACTTTTTTAGATTACTGGTACCAAAAACGTATTCTGTATGCACCTTTGGAAGGTGCCTAATATGCATCCATGGTCTCGAACGGGTTAATGAATGAATGTGATTGATTCTGTTAACTACTAACCAATGTTCATAATAAGTAGCGTATTTTGAAATATTCCTTATGTAAAAATTTCGCACGTTACAAAATTGATAGATATTGTATTTGAATTTTTGGCAAGCCCACTTAAAAAATTTGGCCATCCCTGTTGTAGGCTGTACTAACACTTAAAAGTAGTCTTCCATGTTCCAAGGGATTTCTTGTCAAAAAATCGAAATTTCAGTCAGCCTGGTTCACAATATTGCATGAAGTTTTCCTAGAAATGCTTTCAGTTTTTACTTAATGTTTGTGCAACGTAAAAGGAAGTCAGCAGTAAGAATTGCCTTGTGATGCTGTGAGTTACCTTAGTTAAGGGTTTATGGGTTTTTACGTCTTCAAAATATGCATTTTCGGAATGCTTGACTTCTTAAATATGTTCCCCAGAGGTTGTTTTAAAAATTTTAATCACATATAGAAGTTAAAGCAATTCCTGTCGCATAGTTTACAATCGAGCTGTTCAGGTTGCAAAGACTTTAGGCGATTTTCACCAAATAATTTTTAAAAAGTTGATTCACCAGATTTTTCGGCAACGGATGAAGCAATTAATTTCTTTTAATGTAGACTAATGTATTTCCCAACTCTCTGCCTTTTAAAAATCTTAATGTGTTAATTTTTTTTTATAAAGAAATAAAATCAATTTTTTAAAAATATGATATATTAACCTCTTCACTCCCTAGGTCCCTAAGACATCGGTTATTTCCCGCTTTATTACCGATACTCGAACGTAATTTCTATTTCGATCTCAGAATGATATGCTTCGATGGTTAAGATTCGAAATAATGCAAATAGATTGAAATTCTTTCTCTGAAGTTAAATTGGAGGAGAAATAATTCTATAATAAGCAATATATTACATTAATACACGATAGCAAATAGGTTAAATTTGATAGTCCGGCATTTTGTTATAAAAGCACAATTTACAAAATGTTTAAGGACCAGACAATTACATGTATTTTAACAAGCTTTTTGTTTCATTGTTTTGAGATGAAACTACCTAGAAAAATCTTGAGTGTTCAATATCTAATAAAAACAACAACAAAAAAACGAGTCCAAAAAGGACATTTTTCAATAAAAATTATAAAAATATTGCTTTGAAATTTCAAAATATGTGATTTTTTTATGCAAAGTAAGTAAAGTAAAGTAGTGTAAATGCTGTCTATATACACATAATGTAGTATTACACAGTAGTTATTATTATTATTCCGAAGTAAAGGTTATAAAGTATGAATATTCAAAACTTTCAATTTGGGTCAAGTATCCTAATGTATAGGGATATTTGACCCAAGTTATATATTTGGGAGTATGATTTAAAATTATAAACAAAACACTTTTACGTAAGACAAAATTAACATTAATGTTAATACGTTTTTATTTTTGTCAAACAAAATTATTACTTTTAATTTTTATTGCACAGACCTAACATTAATATGCCCAATTTTATTTTTTTATTGTGGAAATTTCGAAATATTAGCAGTCAAAGTTAATTCTGTGTGCCTAAACATGTTCCAGAATATGAAAACAACAGTTTATTTAACTCCAAATGTAAAGTCATATTTAAACACGAAACTTGCAGTTCTATCATTTGTATCGAAAACTCAGGTGGATGAAGAATAGCTTCGATTTGGTCAGGATCAACTTATGATATGACATTCATTTCAGCCCATATAAATCACGTACCATCCATTCTTTTTACAAACTAAATAGTAAGAATGTCAGAATAGTCAGAATTCATTTCAAGAACCTTTCCAACATATCTTCTTATATCCCCTTTCCCACAATATTTGACAAGAACCCAGTCATTTACTTATAATATTTGTATTATTTATACTTATAATATTTGTATTTATATATTTATAATATTTAATGTCATAATATTTTTTATTCATAAATAAAACATGCTAAATGCATTTGAATAGATTAATCCTCATCTTGGGTCAAGTATCCCTAGGTGACTTGGGTCAAGTATCCCTAGTTGTATATTTACAACATAACTCTAAAATGCAGCCATTTGCTAATACGTGATTAATACTGTTATACTTGTTATTGTAGTTAAAACATGTACAAAACAAATGACCAATTAAAAAAGTCTTACATTTAAACAAACAAACAAACAAAAAATATATATATATAACATCAGCACAAAAAATTACTTTTGGAGCATGAAAATGTATTTTGTCTGATAGTTTAAAAACTTATGCAATGATTCAGCTGTTATTTTAACCATGTGGAAAGCTAACTGAAACTTCAGCTAATTGAAAGAAAAGAAGTGATGCCACTTCCAACTTACAAAACTTTCCCAAATCTGAGAGAAAGGCCTTTGGTAAGGTATGCCAAGTTCCCCCTACAATAAAACTGATAAATTCAACAAATGAACATATTTATAAGTAGATATAAAATACCGGTTCAACACGCGTCTTCACGGTCAACACGGTCTTCACGCGTGACGTCAGAATTCCGGATGAATGATGTTTGATAACAGAAGCGGTAGGTTAATAAGGAAGTTGGAGGTAACTTCTTATCTTCAATGAGGGTTGAATTTTGCCTGTAAAGAAAATTTTATTTATTATTTTCTATTTTCCAAGTTAGAATTTTTCGAGTGAAGTTTGAGTTTTGGTTTTCTAGAGCAGTCTTTAATTTTTAAAAGATTAATTTTTGTAGGACAAGGGGATCAAACCCACGATCTCTTGGATAGAACAGTGAGACTTTGACCACTATATGGTCAGTTGTTCTGTTAAGACTTAGTTGTAATGTATGACTTTCTGTGAAAGTGGATATTTTGATTTTCAGACATTTATGGGTACTGCAAAGTGTGATATCGCCTTTTGACGGAGAAATGTATTTGAGATACGTTTCCCCCGCCGTGACGTAACCTTAAACCGATAACGAAGCGATTCATTTTTTCAAATAGAGGGTCTAAATTTTTCTACCCCTCAAATTAAGTTTAGAGTATGTCCACATGCAATGTTGTCATCTTTCGGAAAAAATATTGATTTCTGTAATTTTTTTAACTTAGTATATGTTTTCTTCTTTACAAATAAATTGAGTAATGAAATATTTTAGTGAATTTTGCTTCTTTGAATATGTTTTAACAGTTTTGAGTATTCGTTTTTTATAATGCATTTTTTGAATGAAAGAACTTTTAAGAAATTGCTATACATTTTTTTTTTTAAACCACGAAAAATGTATTTCGTTATAATATATTTAAAATTATATTTTAAAAGATTATTTAAATCTAATTAATAACACTTATATGAAAATGTTTTTAGAACTTTCCTGAAAAATTATTTTAGTGTAATTTATAAAAAGAAAAAAAAATATCTTTATATGTTTATTTCAAACAATAAAAAATAATTAAAAAATTTTTTTTTTAACTGAAATTTTTTAACAAGCCTAATAATATGACTTACATGAAAACGTTTTCAGAACTTTTCACACTAATGATGTTATATTTACGATATTCCTATATAAAAATATTTTTATCAAAAAGAAAATTCAATTGATTATATACTTCTGCAAGAAAATAACTTTTTATTATTAAACCAAAGTTATACATGCTAAAAGGGAAAACATTACATTTAAATTATTTTAAATACCTTTTAATAAATAGAACAACATGTTTCATACACGCAATCGGTGACATTATCAAGGTAAATACTGATAACTAAGCTATTTCCGCAAAAAATTAAAAAAAAAATGAACTTGATAAACAGAATCACGAGGTGACAAGTATAATGAAAGCAGGTGCTTTTTTTTTTTTTTTTTTTTTTTTTTTTTTTTTTTTTTTTTTTAAAGGGATAAACTCGGACTTTCCGAGTTACAGAACATAGGTGAAAACCATCATATATATTATTTCTGATGTTAACATACTCTTTCTTTAGCACACACTAAAGACACAGAGATGAATGAGGTATTTTTCGATTGGTTCAGCAAGCGGCTTGTGAAATAATATATACTTATATTTCATTAAAATACGTTGTTTGATTAAAAATAATTCCAGTTAATAAAAAATTAATGAAAAAACGCATCAGCAAATAATTTCAAAGATTGCGGCGAGAAAGCCTCGCACAAGTCTTTTTTTTTTTTTTTTTTTAATTATTGATAACGCTAATACTTTTTTTTTTAGATTTAATATATATTTTTTAGAATGCCCACTAATAATACTAAAAATCGTACTATTTATATAAAAAATAGCAATAATGCATTCGTTTTCAAACGTATTGAAAATGATATTTTCACATTGGTCGCGTTAACAGAGTAAAAAATCGCTATTTACAATCAGACATTTTGAATCTGTTCATTTCAGTGGTTTAAGAGCTAAACTCGATTACATGTCAATTGGTGTTAAATTTATATTTTATTGTATTATTTATTGACTGATGAATGTTTTAATTTCGTTATGGAATATAAGCTGGAAATAAATGCTGAACTATTTATATAAATTTAAGACAAATGGATTTTTCGTCTGCACGCGATGGAGATAGATTTGAAAAAAAAATCCATGCTTGAAAATTATTTTATAAGCACTAAAAATTGAGTTAATTGTTCAAACAAATTACGATGCAGTTTTCAAACAAATTGCATTTGAAAGTAGATTTTTTTCCCTATTCGACGGTGTAAAAAATTAAAAATGTGTGGTATTTAGAAATTTAAAAAAATGCAATAAAAGTTAATAGAAGTTAAATAAATCGTCTGCTGTTGCCACCATCAAAATGACGTCAGCGTTACGCACGGATACATTTGTCCTTTATATTATAAATAGATAATTATTGATGAACGTGAATTATTTTATGCTATTGTTTTTTAATTTATAAAAAAATCTCATCCTAAATTCTAGGTAACTCACAGGAGGCCGAATCCATTGTATATATTCTCGGTGCGAAAGCTGACACTTTTTGTATGCATAACTTTAGTTTAAATTGATTAATAAAAAAATGTAATTTATTTAAAAAAATATTATAAAAAGAATTATTGTTTTAATATTTTTAAAATTTCGCGTTACGTATTCTTTAGCTCTATTGTTTATTTTTTATTATTTAAACCGAATATGTATTTTATGTAAAGTATGCATTCATATATGTATAATTACATAGCAACTATTCTAAATTTTTGTAACTGAATCTGATTTTCCACAAGTCTTTATTTCAACTTATAAATACAGTGTGGGCTAAAAGTCTCCCATCATAGGAGTTTTTAATTTTAATTTTTTTTTCATTTGTCTTTTTTATTTTTTTTAATTAGTAAGGTGAAAATGCTGACTTCTGAAGAGCGTGTAGAGATTATAGAGACCATATTGAGAACATATTGTAAGAATAAATGTTTTTCCTATGATGCGGGACTTTTGGCCCACCTGTAGATGCTACTGAAGAAAGTTTTTGAAATTGTAATACAATACTTTTTCATTTGTTAATAATGTATTAAATTTATCGGAGAATTTTTAGAAATTGTAACACAATATTTATTTTTTTAATAATCCACTAATATTTTTTAAAACAGTTTAAATGTTTTAGTAATAAGTAATATATACATACACATATATACGTATATATTGGAAATGATTAATATGTTTTAAGATAAACTGATAAAAAATGTACCTTTGAATTATTTTTTCTACTGAATATTTTAAATCATATTACGTTGTTTTAAGATATTTTCGATTTATATGTATAAAATTTTGTTTTAATACATTCTTAAGAAGAAATGTATTATTTTTTATTTTATGTAAATTATATATTTACATGAATAGTATGTATTTATTTTTAAAGTTTTATACCTACTAACAGTGTGACAACTATTCTTCATTTTTTTAAACTTAAATTTAATTTTCGCCCGTTTTTAATATTTTTAGTAAATAATTTTAATATTTTAGAGTAATATAAGATATTTTCGATTTTTATGTAAAGCCGTTTATAGTGATATACTCTTCAGAATATATTTATATTATTTTGAACTGAATATATATTTTAAGCAAAGTATGTAGGGCAGAGTAGCCATATTTGGACCGCAGCTTTAAATAGACCGCTGCAATTCTGCCCTTAATTACAGGAGATGCCATCTATCGCTGAAATCCTACTCATCCGAATGACGTCATTTATGATTAGAAGAAGCACCCGCCTTCCACGTGCTGATTTCAGGCAATAATAATAAAAAAAAAAAAAAAAAAAAGTAAAATTAGCTGTTTTGATCTAATTTTTTAAACAGGGTCAAGAAAACAGAGATGGGCACTGTCGTCCCAGATCCTTCATGGATTGTATAGCCACAGAGTTTAGTTATTTAGTTTAGATCTATTTTTTTCCTAATAAACGTAAGAGAATACTTTGAAACTAAGGTAAGTTCTTATGTTTTCATATATATATATCTTAATTCATGTGTTTATTGCGTATATTTTTCAGACAGATTTGTTTGCTTTCGTTTAAGTTCTTACACTGTTAAAAATCTGCAGCTTTAACTGCATAATCACTCCACCGCTTTTACAGAATATCTCTATTTTGACAAATGAGAATGTTACATAATACAGCCAAGTAACCGTTATCTATAAAAGCGGTGGAGAGACTATGCAGCTAAAGCTGCAGATATTTAACAGTGTAGTCTTGAGATTATCTATTTTTAAAAAAGGCGTAGTTGCCTTACTTGGACCAATTTGAGATGCTGATCATAAATTTGAAAAGTAAGTAATGAATTTCGAGGGCTGTATGCTTTCGACACTATGTTTTTAATTTTTAATATTTTTAAATGGATTACTATCTTCATGCCAGTTGTTGAATATTTTAATTAAATTTTTTTGTATATCTGTTGTATGTCTATGTATGTATGTCTATATTATATATCATTCGAAACTGCCGTCCAAGTTTTTAAAAGAAACTGCATTTGGCTTCCTAACAGGCAGATTTTTAAAAGTCACCATTTTGCAACTGCTTCTGCACTTATTCCTGACGAGGATATAGGCACTACAGATAGATCCGCTGATTCTCCTTTTAGTGAGATTTCGCAGTCAGAGTCAGTAATCATGAAACCTACTAAAGCTAAAAGAATAAAAAAAAATTATGAAAACGACACAGACAAACAGTCTGGAAGAAAAACATGAGTGACAGTAAAAGTTGACAAAGATATAGGAAACGAAAAGTAAAGAGTAAGTTGTGAAAAAATTGACCCGTAAGAAGGCTGGAACTACACCCCCCCCCCCTTCCCCAAAGCCAAAGAATCATGACGAATGTTATCTCCCTTGCCAAAATCAGTTCAGTAAAAGTACAGAGGGAGCCAAAAAACAGCTGTGTTAACATCCTCGCGATATAAAGTAAACCATGAAATGAAAAAGCAGAAAACAACAAAAAGGAAGCTCTCAAAGCACAAAAGCAACTGGAACAGCAAGTTTTAAAAAATAGGCGTAATTTTATTGGATAGAAATTACAGAGAATTACAGACAAAAGAACATGTAAAGAAAATTTCTGTTACAAAATAATGTCTATTGATTCAGAATCTAAAAAGAAAAATCAAGACAGTGATGATTGGTTTTGCCTAATTTGTAAGAAGATTAAAATAGCAGAAATGATTCAGTCTTCAGATTGCCAAATATAGTTCCATGTTGTGTGGACAAACAAACATGTTATGTGGACCGCTGGAACAAAAAAAAATGAACAAATGAAATTCATGTGTAAGCCTTGCATCACTTTTTACATGATATTCAATTAACTGGCAACTAGTTCCATAATTTCTTCTCTTATTTACTTATAACTTTAATTTATATTTTCTATAGATTTTGATTTAAAACAATTACTCTTAGAACAAAGAACAAACAATCTTCTTGAAACACCATCAAAAATTTGTAAATGCGCTAGGCCTTTCGAAAGATCTGAGTCTTTCTTCGTCAGGCGCAAAAAAAGCGTCCTTCTACTATGAAAGCAGAGGCAAGACTGAAATGAGAGATAAGGGAAAGGAAACAAGCTAAAGAAACAGCCAATAGGAATTAGAAATCAACAGCCAATAGGAAAGTAAAAGACAACAGCCAATCACAGAAGAGAATAATCAAAACAAAAAAACGCAAAGTAGGAGGGGCAAAAAATGGGAGGGGGAAAAATACATATAATCCAATATGGGAACACATGAAATTAAAATTAGTCTTTTTTGCGCCTGACGAAGAAAGACTCAGATCTTCCGAAAGGCCTAGCGCATTTACAAATTTTAGATGGTGTTTCAAGAAGATTGTTTGTTCTTAGTCATTCACACCAGTTTTAACTTATTTTCTTTTATTTTCTTCAATTACTCTTACTTTCAGACATTTGATTTCATTATATTTCATTCCTGTTGTTTTGTTTGATTGTTTCATTAATCGCAAACTTTGCTTTTAATAAAATTAGTTACATTCCCTACTCATTAAAACTGACCCCTTTTCACAAATTTTTCAAATTAAAATAAAACTTAAGATTTTCAAAAATAAATTGTTCTAAAGATTTATTTACTTAGTAGACGAATAGATTGACCGAATAGATTGACGAATAGATATTTTGCAGATATTCCAAAAATGAAGCGAGTTGCACCTGAAAATAAGTGAAGTGGTCCAAATTCGGCTACTCTCCCCTATTACTTTATGTCCTCTCTAATGACAGTTATCATACCAATCATTGTAAATTTTTATAGCCGAATCTAATTTTTCATAAACCTTTTTGCTTATTCGTAAGCTGCGATAATGCTATTTACCCGCATGTTATAAAAACTCTGGCCTTTCACTGTTTTAATTATACCTTTAAAATTTATATTTTAAACTACCCCCACATTACTATAACTATCAACATATGTACGTTTTAGATAAACTTGTGTTGTCGAGTTTGTATGGTCGCGTGAATTTTTAACGATAAAAGCGAAAGTAAATAAATAAATAAAAAGTTAAATGTAACTAAATGGTGTGATAAATTCACATGCATTTTGACACGTGAAAAGGTGATGTGTGAAAATGTGTTTAGAAGAAAGCTAAAACGTATTACACAGTCTGAATCTGCAGTTATTCTTTGGTGAAATATGCTTCAATATTTGCTTATTTGTTTTTCCAAACCACGCAAAATGTCATTTTCTCGTGATAAATACTTCTATTTGTCAGCGTCGAATCAAATAAATGAAACGTAGGAGGATACATTTCTCCTCACTAAATGAACATTATATATCTTAAGGATATCGATTATATGTGTGTCTAGGGATAAAGATATTTAAAACAGTTCTGAAAGCAACAAAATGTGAGAAAAAAAGAAGAAGAAAAGAAAATATCCATTTTAGAATACAGCTTTTAAAAAAGTAAATTTTTTTCTGTGAAAATGTATAAGCTTATTAAAAGCATGTAAAATATTCAAAGTAAAAACAACAACAACAACAAAAAAACAGGGTGTCCGAAAATTCTTGGACACATTATAAAATTCAATATAAAATCAAGTAATTGTCGTACAGGAGTGCGACTTGGACTAAAATACTTCTCACGAGGAAAGTTTTCTTCAAGCGAATGAAAATAATTATTTCTAAATTTCGATCATAGATGGCGTCACTTCGCGGTATGTATGTATGCTTTCAAATATGCGTTTTTCCTCGTTTTCAGATTAATTTTGACGCTGTGACACAGAAATGATGACTCGCAGCGTGGCAGCCGCCATTCTGTGTTACAACGTCAAAAATAATTTGAAAAAACGAAAAAGAAAAAAAAACCGTATGTTTGAAAGCAAACATACATACGGCCAAGTGACGCCATCTATGATCGAAATTTAGAACTAATAATTTTCATTCGATTGAAGAAAACTTTTCATCCTGAGAAACATTTTAGTCCAAGTCGTACTCCTGTATGACAATTACTTGATTTTATATTGAATTTTATAATGTGTCCAGGAATTTTCGGTCAACCGGTATATAATATATTTTTTCATTCCATACATGAAACTATATTATGTACAATAGAGTTAAAATAAATTTAGAAAGGAAGAGAAAACAATTACATAACAGTAAAACTACTTATGACAAACGCCTAACAGGATATCAGAATCCTTAATCTTAAAACGACGAAACATTATGCTAGTAAAAAACTACGTAACGAAGTGCATTTTCATTCATAAGACATACAAAATGATTGCATCAAAATGACGTAAATTTTCACTCCACCTTTTCTGAGATTAGGACCCTATGTGAAACTTTGCATTGAAACATGTAGATATTTGCATAAGAAGGAAAACATTTACCAATGATGGGCTTATTGGAATATAGAGCGTGTTATACATCTAAATATTCTATCGTAAGAATGCGATTCAACTATAAACCTGACAAAAGAACCTATGAGTAAAATGTAATATTGTAAAATGTAATATAGGAAAATGTAATATACTCAGCCTACCAAATCATATGCCGAAGTATGTTATTCATGTACCTATGTCTATCGTTTCTGTTAATACTTTTTCAACATTTATAGCATATTTGGGTTCATTACATCCAAATGCCTGTAAGACTTATAAACAGAAACGGAGTTCTCCGTCAAAACATGACAAGTATTATTGGTGCTTATGTGGTTCATATAAATCTTCCAGAGTCATCTAACACACAAAGCACACCGCGTATTTATGAGAGCTAGTGTTTACAATTTCACACGGTGTTCTCCATGCCACGAAGAAGGCTATGGGGTTTAAGCAATGTCAAAACTTTTGAGAATATGATATACGCCGGGTGGTAAATTCAGCGTGGTGGATCTCTGGTGTGGCCTTCATGTTCTCCGGATTTTAATGCATTAAATTTTTTCATCGAAAACCAGCTAAAAACATTCGTGTATGATACAAATATCGTCAGACCTTTTTGGTTGCAAGACTCGATGTTCTCTTCCACTTCTCGTTGTCACTTCATGCAAGGAATTTATCGTTAAATGATAATGTGGCGTCAATGTTGTAAGAATCATTTTTTTCATTGGTACCAGCTGTACAACAATGCCTTTGGCCATTATTTATTTCAAGCAGCTAGTTTGATTTCAAAAATTGATTTATGACTTGATGTTTCATTAATTTCACAGTTAAAATGTCGATTTACTGAATATTTAATAAAATCTACCGAAATGTTTAAATGAGGACGTGAGTTTCAAAACTCGTCTTATCCAGAAAATCAAATTTTGGGAAATCGTGAAAAACCTCTGACTGCGTACATTGGTTTTCATTGTAAACCAAAATATTACAATACTAAGAAATACATGATAAGACTAGTTTGTTTGCAGATTGTAGTGCTTTTTGAATGCAGGTTCACTAATAGAATAGATTTATAGAGAAAATTTGATTTTTAAAATTGTGGATAAGGTGAGTTTAGAAACTCACACCCCCAAATGTGATGAGTATTATATTTCTAAAATTGAATAACTGAAATAAAATAATAATAATAATAGTAATAATCATAATAAATGTAACAATAAATAACATCTATGTTATATAAAATACTGTTAAAATATGGGAAAGATCTTTACACTTTAAAAATTTTTAGCAGAAAATCTGAGATTCTTTGTTTGCATTTAGCAAGAAAGGGTAAAACGTAATATTATTTTTCAAAGAACGAAATATGAAAAAAATCTTAGCATTTTTATAATCATTTGGAACTAATGACGTTAAAACATCGAAGTAAAATTAACTGCTTTCATAAGGTAAAAAATCTACACTTAAAATATTTCAGGTATGTAAATTTAATATTGAATACACCTTAAGAGGAATGCAAATTTTTGTTCTCTACCGAAAAAGCATTTTTTCTTTTAAAGAGCTTCATGCTACATTATTTCAATGCTATTTTAAACTAAAGAAAAAGCGCAACATTATTTCCTCAATGATAAATATTTTAGTTCTCCAGGAAAGTGATGGAGATATGTGTAGGAGTTTGTTCTGAGCTTAAAAAGGTATATTGGATTTACGGGTCGAGTATATTGATTTAGAAATCTACACACGGAGAAAACCATTTCAAAAATATAATTCAGGGACAGTATATATGTTTACAGTGCTCAGCAAAAGTTTAGACAATGATCTATTATGCTTCTGTACTGCGAAGTAAGTAATGAATTGTTGTAACTCAACTGTCACATATTACTGGGGACTTATCCCTTATTCACAGACAATAAATTTTAAATTATACCTTTTACATAATAAATAATGACAAAAAATAGCATGGTAGCAAAAGTATAGACAATCTGTCTGGTTACAGAAAAATAACCATAAATTAAAATCGAACTACACCTACATTGTGTGCAGTTAGTGCAAACATGTGACTAGGAAACTAAACTGTGTGAGGAAACTAAATCCTGCATCACTTGGGAGACTATTTCGTTCCAAACACGTTCAACAGCAGTTTGACGTTCATTAACAGAGGAGTGTGTCAAAAAATTGCGTAAACCTTATGAGATATGATGGCACAAAAGTTTTCGATTGGGTTCAGATCAGGGCTACACGCGGGCCAGTCGAGAACAGTAATATTTTGAGAGTTAAATCAACTTTCGTCTTGCATGCAACATGAATGGACTCATTATTTTTCACAAATACATATTTTGGAACAGCTAAAAGTTCACCAAATGGCTGTAAATTGTTTTCCAATGTATGTATGTAGTCTTACGCTGCATTGCAACCATTGGGGATCTCCAGAGATACTTGAACATTAAAACAAAGTGAGGCCCAAATCGTTAAAGAGTCACCTCCTTGTTGACGACGAAAGAAAGCCTGAGGCTGTTTACGCAAGTCATGCCAATAATATTCCACCCTATCTGGGTCATTCAAATTTCGCTTTTTTTTTTCGTCACTGAATATCACAGTACACCACTTTGGTCCATATGACATATCTTTATGAGCCCATTGCATTCTTGTCAATTTGTTGTGAGATTTCAAGGCTGGTTGTTTTGTCATTATCATGAAAACTAATTTACATCTTTCTTTTATTCCTCTACAAATCGTATCCGTTGACACAGAAAGCTCTGATTCACTTTTAATACAAATAGCAACCATCATTTGTCTAGATGACAGTTTATGGGTCCTTCTACCATCTCGTTTTCTGGTCACGCGAGGCCTTCCAGATCTATGTTTTTCTTTGAAAGAGCCACCCTTAGACACTACTTGATCAGTCTTCCTTTTCGATTTCAGCTTCCATTCTAAAATTACTTCATCTGACTGAAAATTTCTAGCTCGCGGCATCTTCACTAACCAATGCTATTGCGAGGTGCACTTCATGCATGTGGCATCAAAAGTTTGAAATTTGCGTTTTTCTGTGAATAGTTGCCAAAAAATCACGAAAGTGTCTAAACTTTTGCAATAAGCAAATTTCACATTTTTCAGTTAAATTAAATAAAATCCGACATTAAAACCGTTATTTTCATCCTAAAATGTTTAAAATATGTTTAAAAATAAGTACAGCCATTTGTATAGCCCAAATGTTCGTATTTTTTATTTAAAGGTCAAATATCACCAGTGTCTAAACTTTTGCTGAGAACTGTATAACAATATTTTAAGCATGCTTAAAACTACTGAATTTTATAAATATTATTAAATATTTCTCGTACTTTCTCTAATACAGAGTGCTTAAAAATTAATATTACAAATATTTAAGGGAGACGAAACACACCTACACAAGCACAAATCACCATACAATGAACGGTCACTTAAGTCAAAGATTCAAACGCTTTACAAACGAGTAATTTTTAAGTTCTCTGAAAATTTGCGCAGGTTAATAATATTTATTTCAGTGGTTTCTTTTGCGATTTTCACTCTTAACTTACAAAATGAAATCTTCTCATTGAAGCAATTGTACTCATAAATTTTTTTCAAGACAATTTGCATTGAATATCAATGTTCATTTTTAAATGACAAAATAATCAAATTAATTGAAAGTGAAACGTCTGGTTATAAACAGTTCTCTTATGTTAAAATGGATGTTGGTTTACATAGAAGATTTATTCGCCTAGGTTAGAATATCCTAGAAAAAATGTGCATAAGAAACAGAATAACGAGACATTAACTTTATTCTTTTAATACGACCAAACTCACATTATTTTACTAACGAGGAAAATTTTTTAATTTACTAGGGACCTGCACAAAATTGAGTTGCGCGAATTAATTTGCTAACATTCGTTTGATGTCACAATAATAAAAACTTACCATACTTACTTGTGATTTTCAAATTTCTGAACATGAAACCTGAAATATCAACGCCGATCGATTATCCTTATCTAACAAACAAATAATAACAACAGCCATGCAAACGTGGAAAGGTATTTCCTGTAAGGCTGGTGCAATTGTTGTCCGACTTTATTATTAAAAACAACACAGTACGTCTACCATTACAATCTCCATGATATAAGGCAAACACCATATACCTTCACAAAGCAAAAATGACCATTTTCGGAACCTTGCATTGTATACGGGAACAATCGATAATTTTAGGCGTCGAGTTTAGTGCCTCATACAGGAATTCTAGGTGTATAATAAATTTGATGAAAAAGTGCGACTAAGGACTGTTAATTTATGACCCGTGGTAAGAATGTATCGTGTTACTGTTCCTACTAGTAAGATAAAGAGGGGTAAATTTACCACAAGGCTCTGAAGCAACTATTGATCCACTCTTCTGCCAAACAGAGTAGAATCCCATACACAAAATCTCACACTTCAATAAGTACTGTCAACAATAACATAGACGGGTTTAAAATTAAGTTTTTAAGTCTATGATTCTTCTGATATGCAATTTTTCTTTAAGGACACGATTTGTGATTTTTTTTTGCCGCGAACAATACTGACTATTACTCTGCTAAATTTAATGGACACCGGCAGATTAGAGTGGGATGAGTAGCGTCATAAAGTAGCTATTAGAGTGGAAGCATAAGAGCTTCTAGCTCTGCTGAATAATTCTTTACATGTTTTACTAATTCAATCAGTTTGTAAACAAGTAATTTTTAAGTTCTCAAAAGCTAATAATAAGCTGATAATATTTATTTCAGTGAACTGTTCTGCCATTTTCTCCTATTTTAAATCTTCTTAATTGAAATAATTCTTATTCTTCCTTTGGGATTTTCATTAATTAATGGGTTTCCTCGACGAAAAATAATATTGTTGAGGATTCTTTTTAATTTTTTCTTGTCCAAGGCAATACCATCACTTAATTTGTAATACTTCAATGATTCTTCAGTGATATTTTTCAAGTTCATTCGTGGTCTGCCCCTTTTTAGTCTACCTGTCGGCTTCACTCTATAAGAACTTTTGATAGTCCCTCCTCATTCTTTCTGCGAACATGCCCATACCATTTACATTTATTAAATTCTATCGTCTGTGAAACATCCTGTTTGACTTCCATGATTTCAGTAGCCTTGGATTTTTAACTTTTTTTAGCCTTGATGTTCTTGCTGATCTTCTCCAGATGTCCATTTCGATAGAGAAGAGATTTTCTTTTGTCGGGTAAATTTAAGATCCATGTCTTCGAAGTATAGAGTAAATAATTTGCACAATTGCATTCTAAATTAGTAATTTACTTATTGATAGAATATTACTACTTCACAGAACAGAATTAGACATTGCAATTGCTTTACTGTGTTCTTCAATTTTCTTCTCTACATATCTTTCACACGATTTTCCATGCAATTCCTTAACAGTTTTTATATTTATGTCGTCTAACAGTGTATCTGCTTTGAAACTCGTTGTTAAATGCTCAGTTTTACTATTCATATTTAACTGTAATTCCCATTCATCATAAATGTGCTTTAATTTCAGGAAGAATTATGCGTAGTGTCCTCTCCATCTTCTGCTTTGATGACGTGATAGTCCGCGAATGATAAGTGATAGATGTATTTACTATCATCCAATTTCAATTCCAGTTTATAGCATTTTCTCGTCCATTCGCTGAGGCAGATATTAATATATATTTTAAATAAAGTTTGTGAAATACAGCAGCCATGCAAAAGGCTTTTACTAGTGCTGGAAGATTCAGAAAGCTTATTTCCAATTTTAACACTATAGCTGTTTCTGTAACTTTACTTAGCTAAATTACTTTAACGATATTGATAATCTTTCATTTACCTTAGCTATTTTAAATACCTTCCAAACAAACATCTCGGTAGGGTAACTTCCCCAGTAATTAGCACCTTAATAATTTCTCCTTAAATTTACCCCTGTTTTCATTACTTAGGGGGAAAATATTTACTTGCAAATATTTTTAAATCAAAAAGTGCATATCTGTGAATCTATTTTGCCAACTAAAATTAAAAATATTTGAATA
Organism: Maratus speciosus; assembly: GCA_963932465.1. Lineage (NCBI taxonomy): Eukaryota > Metazoa > Arthropoda > Arachnida > Araneae > Salticidae > Maratus > Maratus speciosus. The sequence continues at coordinate 82,691,394 of OZ010787.1, forward strand.
GGTATTTTTATAAAAAAAATATTTATAAAAAGCTACTATAATCACCAGTAATTGGCACCAAGTACACCAATGTATGACACCTTGTGATCCAGTGATTGGCACATGTGTATATAAGTAAAAAAAAACACTATTTTTTACTTTAGATTATATGAAAATTATGACTATGAGAAACATATGGTAGAAAAGATTAATTATAACATAATATAGGCAAAACATCTTGGTTATAAGATAACATAGCTTGATAATATTAATTTTAACAACTTTATGCTGAAAATATTAAACATCGCATAAGTAAATTAATGCTAATTCACACATCTTGATGTTGGAAATATATTATAACTGTTTTAGACTTGTCTAAAATAGTTATAAAATAAAAACATAGTTTGAAATGTTACATGGAAAAATAGTAATATAGAAATTAGTGCTGTTTTATCTGTCAGTATGGAGTCTTGATTTTTCGAATAATGAATGATTCCAGAGAAAAAAAAAATTCCTGATAATTCCAAGGAATAATAAAAAAAAAAGAAACGATTGTCTACAATCACTAATATCTGACTTTGATGACCAAATATATTTGTTTTCCATCGTTTCAAAAAATTTAACAGTAGGTTCTGCAGGATCAAATCAATTATATGACCTATATAATATTGTTCATCATAAAAAAACATCATAAAATACATTATTATTATTAGGAGCAGTAGAATCAGTTAATTTTTCAAATTAACTGTAATCAACTCCATCTGGATTAAAGGGATATAGGCCACAATGTCTAAAGCCATATGAAATACATTCAGAACTAATGCTTCTAACAACAACATTTCAAACATTTTTGCAAACGTAATTTTTGTAATAACTCCATGAGAGTTACTCTCCGTTCATGAGTAACCTGCTTCCACTTCAATTTCATCACTTTGAACAAGCTGACATCACATGATTGCATTGTATGTGTTGCATTTTGGGGAGAGCAATCATTACTATAACTTTTTCAGCACAATAATTACTTAAATGCAATGTAAGGTGACTCTGGTGAACATGCATAAAAAATATTATTGGTAAATCAATCTGATTTTGCTGCAGCCATGGAAAAAAATGTATTAGCTATGTATTCATAAAATGTTTCACCATTCATCTAGCCACTTTTACTTTTCCCTGAACCCCAAATTTTAGGAGCATTATTCACGAGATCTGATGGCAATCTCAGATAAAGATAAATTATAAATGGTGGACAAACAACTCCATCAGCTCGAACTGTCACCAGTACAGTAAGAGATTCTTTGTCTGAGCCTTGCACAATTTCATAAACATCTTTGCATCATCTTTTCAAGTTTTGGGGCAAAGCAAAAATGCAGCCTCATCATAATTATTGTATATTCTCTGGGGATCTTTGAAAAGCTCTTTGATATTTTCTTTGCAAAAAATAATCTACCATTTCTTTAAACATAATTCGCAAATCTAACTCACTTAGTTTGGCTATTGAATGAGTAAGAGTTTCTGTTTCTGTAACGTTCACAATAATTTCAGGATGATAAGCTAAAAATAATTTAAACCATTTTTCCTAGGTTTATTATTTGTGAATGGAGTTTTCCTGTTTGAGAGTTCAATAATTTTTTGAACTGTACACAATAAATCCTCTTTTATCAAGGGAAAGCCAGCTTTGGCAAAGCTCAAAATTCATTTTACTATGTTAACTTCTGCTGCGCTGTAAGAGCTGATGATGCTCTCATTCTTCTTTAGCTTGGAGTTTTCCCATTAACTTAGTTCTCTAAAGTATTATGAGGCACACCAAATGTAACATTGGCTTTATGAAAGCTCGTGTTTTGAGTATGTGTAGCATGCATTGCATTCATCACTGCTTCTTCAGAATACAAGAATTTGGGTTTAATCCCTTTCAATGAATTTACTGTACATGAAGATGCCATATTTTAAGTTTTTGAGAGAAAAAAAAAAACAGCATAATTAGTTCGAAATGTGAACACTTTAAAAGAATACAATATATTTATATTAATACCCAATAATGGTCATGCCATCCCTAGTAAATGTCATATGAAGATTTAATGCATGCCAGTTACTGGTAATATTTCATATTTTCAAATAAAAACAATTGCTAAACAAAATTAGTTTATAACTTTAAAAGAACTGCCAAAATAAGTGGTTTAATCCCAAATTTCATGATTACCCAGTAATTCGCATATGTGCCAATTACTTGGAACTAGCAAAACTGAAGCACCATTAAATGACACCTATTATTAATTCAAAAATCCAAATATTTATGTCAATAATACTTTTACACAATTAAAGTAAGCCCTTTCCACTAAACAAAACTTTTGTCAGTCAAAATTTATAACATATTAGAAATCAGATAATAATGAATTGATATGCATGCTACCTTAAGCCAGAGAAGAAGCATTTGCAACGAAAATGGCTAATTTGACACAAGCCATAATTGTTTCTCTTTCTTATGCACTATTGTCATCTAGTAGCATAAATCAAAGTTATAATCTTTAAAGTAAATGTACATATAGCTGGAATACTGTCATGCATTTTTCAAAGACTGGATGTAAATCTTATTTTAGGACATTTTTGTCAGATATGCTAATTACTGGTGACCTGCCAATTACTGGAGATGTTACCCTACTCTCTCATAAACTTTTTGAAGATCCAAAAGTATAAGCTCTGTTGTTCTTCCCTTGTCTGTCTGCTTTACAGAATCTGACTTAGGCAAAAGCGGTGTCGATGCAAGATCTACTTGATGAAAAGCCATTTTGTTCTTCAATTCCTTTACTCCCTTCATATCCGTTTTATTACAAACAATTGTACAGATCAAATCTTTACAAGTTTGATTGCATAGAATACCATTGCTGAAGTCCTAATAACTAAATAATCAAATAAATCAATAGCAAATTGAAAATGAAACGTCAGTTTTAAAGATCTCTCTGATTTTATCAGAGATGTTGTTTGACAGTGTATTCGAAAATAAATTGACGCTAAAATGCAGTAACAATGACATCTACTGAAGTTATTCTTGTAGGAGAAAAATACGGGAAGTTAAAAATTTCCTTACTACGTTTTGTTGCTTCAGTTCCAAATATCATCGATAGATTGTGCTACGATATTTCAAACTGATAGAAAACTCAAACTAACGTACAAAGATGAAAGTAACTTTATCTCAGACATATATTGATGTACCTTACAAGGGATTCTAGGTCTGAGATTGCGTCTGTTGGGTAGAGTGACATTATTGCCAACAGGTTATTTGAGTGAAATGTACCGGATAGAGTTGTTCTGGATTGTTCAGTCGAAGCATGTTAATCCAGACGACCCAGATTTGATTCCACTTTTACGCTCTGTTGGAATTGAAAAAAATTGCTTCTTTTCCATCATCCATTTCTGCCTCATAAATGATCAAAATTTACTTAATTTTTACCTTTCATTCTACTTACCTGTTGAAACGCAAAAAAAGTGGTTTTCGTTTCGAAATTCAAGATTCTTTTGAGCAATATTACAGTGTGAGACAAATAAGCTCTATCTAGCGAGAACATTTGGATTTATAAAAATAAGCATAGTAACAAAAAATCCTGAATTCCCCATTAATCTCCTGTAATAACTTCAATAGCTGTCACGGTTTACTGGATATTGACTTTTGAAAACCGCCAGCCAATTTTTGTATAGCCTGGACAAAGAATATTATTTTGAGCATTTTTACAGTTTGAGACAAATCACTACCATCTATCAGTGATATTTGAAAATAAAACAAGGAAGGACAATGAAAAAATTCATTACTTCCACATTATTGTTACTTTACTTTAATAACTTGTTACTTTAATAACTTCAATAGCTGTCACCGTTTACTGGACACTGAATTTTGAAAACTGCCAGTCCATTTTTGAATATATTGTACAAAGAAGATTACTTTAAGCATTATTTAAGTTTGACATAAATCAGCGTAATCTATCAGTGATATCTGCAAATAAATCAATAAAGCATAATAAAGAAATTCCTGACCTCCACATTCGTGTCCTGTATTAATAACTCCAATAGCTGTCACCGTTTTCTGGTAATTGAATTTTCAAAAACGTTAGTCAAATTAGGTCACCCCAAACAAAAAAGATTGATTTACGTAGGTTAGAATATCATAGGAAGTCTATGTATAAATTTGGTGCATAGATTGCATAGCGTTACAACTGTACTAACAAAATTACTTATTTTCAACCGCTTTATCAAACTAGTTACTTTTATTCATGTGCTTCAGTGCTTAATGTTCAACTGTGTTTTATTACTTACTACGTGAGAGTACCTTCCCTAATTCTCGAAATAAATCGAAATATAACATTCCCTTTTTTTCATTTATTATTTACAAAAATACACTTCTATTTATATGGTTATTTGGATTTTTCATTATTTCAAAAATGAATGTACTGCGATGTCTATTTGAGAAATTTTAAATTAATAAAGCAATTACTTAAGTGAATTCGTCAGCATTCGATAAAGAATTTTATTTTATTTCAAGCTACGGCTGAATTTTATATATTTTCACCATTCCTATTTTATGCAAACTATAAAAATGTAAGAATAATTGCAATTTTCATATCTTGAAATCACCGAAGTGAAAGTATCTCCTCTCACCCTAAGAACACATATATGATTTCCATTTTTAGAATCAATATATATTTAAAGACACCTCTGACATTAATAGCATATGCGTTTTATTTTGTTATTAGTGAGTTTAGAGTTTCGTATTTCTTAGAAATTCCGAGAATTCTAGATAATTATGCTAAAATATATTTTTTTAAATTATTATAATGAATCGTAAATTTAATAAATCAAAGCTTCATATAGTTTGTTATGCCTTTAAATTCCGAATTTTAAGTATAAGTAAAAGAACATGTTGATGTTCTAGACAATATCCGAAAAGTAAATATTTATAGCACCATACGGATATCGTCTATTTTTTCTCCATATATTGATGACTGAACACAACTATTGTTTAGAGAGCAATTATCAGATCCCATCATCAAGTGATAATAAAATACAGTAGTTATCCCATTAAGGAAAAAACATATTCTTCAAGTAGGTATATGTTTCTTTGATATATAGAGGGTGTCACAAAAAGTTGAAACACTCTTTAGTTAATTGATTTATAATTGCTGAATTTTTGCTATATAAGGCGTGAAACCAACTGAGTGAAAAAGTGTCCAGACCCAGATTTCAACCAGGCCTTGACCGCCAATGCTCTACCACTTACCTATCCAACCTGGCACTCCTGACTGTTATAAGTTGGCAACACAGCAGCGCAGCAGAAGTGCGGGTGCAGCTTTGCTAATTTATAAGAGTGAGGAGTACCAGACTGAATATCGACAGCGTAGATCATTGGTAAAAAATTGGAATGCAATGCCAATGATCCTAGTTTGAATGCAAGCCTGGACACTTTTTCAAACGGTTGGTTTCACCCCATATGTAGCAAAAATTCAAAAACAATTATATTTCTAAAGACGTATACCGTTTCTACAAATTATATGTAGGGTAGACCGGGGCACATTTACGCGGGTTTTTTTAATGCATTTCCTAATTTTTATGTTTTAATTTAGGAAATTTCATACATTGTGGTTTTATAAAGCAGTTAATAAAGTCAAAATTTGTGCATTCAGTTGTTGCCCTATTTGTGTTTTTAACCGTAAAATATTTTTTTAGGTCCAAGTCTTACGCATCAAGTGGGGCTCGTTTACGCATATTATAAGTGATACCAAGGAGTAAGTGAAATAAATGTTTAATCAAATTGAAATGTTTCATTTATAATTTAAAACACTGTTTAAAAAAATAAAAGGGAATTAATTAAAGAACATTTTCTAGGCTAAACTGAAAACATAGAGCTTATTGCTAATTAAAAATAGAAACTATGTAGTCTTCTTTATCATCATTGTCACAGTTTTTACAAACAAAAGATAAAATACTTCCTTTTGCACACTTGTCATGGGAACCCCTCTTGCATCTAAGACATTGAACTCAGTCTTGTCCTTTTAGGTAGATTTCGTATGAAATACTACCTATTGGGATCGTTCCTATGTTGGAATTTCTGAAAAAGTTTTGCAGATCTACACCGATTATGACCCCTAGAACCCAAAACCACCCTCAGTAAAAAACTTTATATATCTATCTATCTCTCTCTCTCTGTATATATATATATCACTTTCTTCTGGACACGATAACTTTCGTAATTCTGCACCAATCTCTTCCAAACTGATACATAACATCAAAGAGCATAAAATCTCGGTCAAGTTCGTTAATGGGCAAAATCGGACCAAGGGGATGGAAATAGGGAGGGGTTTTGTGAAAACCGAAAACCCCCCATAACTTCTTAATTTTTTGTACATATCAAATCGGTTTAAAGTTTTTATTACTTCTAAAAATAGGGCCAAACTTTTATGTATCACAGATTTTTGATAAAGTTAAAAATGGGCTCAAGGGGCGCAAAAAATAGGGTTTTTGGGAGAAAAAAATTCATAACTTCGTCAATTCTCAAGATATCAATTCCAATTAATTTTATTATAAATCTCCTTAATATTATCTACAATTTTTATAATCGCAAGTTTTTGATAGGACCAATTCGTACGGCAAAAAAAAAAAAAAAATTAAAACGAAAACAAAAAGGGGGTTTGAAGAAGTAAAAAATCCATAACTCCGTCAATTCAAAAGATATAAAATCCCCATGAATTTATCATATATCTTCTTAATATTGTCTACAACATCTATATAGACAAGTTTTGGATAGGACCAATTCTTACAGCAAAAACAAATTAAAAATACATAGCGGTTGAAGAAAAAAATCATCTAAGTAAGGGTGTATTTAAATCCAAACTGCGTATTTTCTGACTCATTTTACAATTCATTTTTGCTCTCAAAGTCTTCCAATTGGTACGTTTCCTTACTCAGAAACTATATAATGTACCCTAAAGGTCGATTTTTTGATAGAGGCAGAATATATTTTAAAAAATGCTGTTAAAGTGGGCATTTTGAACCGAATTTCCCGAAGCGGATTGTGTTGGAAAAATCATTGCATTAAGGATGCACTCAAATCCAAACTGCTTATTTTCTGACTCATTTTTAAATTAATTTTTGCTCTCAAACGTATTTAATTGGTAGATTCGCTTATTCAGAAACTATATAATGTACCGCAATGATCGACGTTTTGATAGAGGTAGAATATATTTCAAAAAATTATGTCAAAGTGGGCATTTTGAACGGAATTTCCCGAAGCAATTGTGTTATCACTTTCTTCTGGACACGATAACTTCCGCAATTCTGCACAAATCTCTTCCAAACTGATACATAAAATCAAGGCACATAAAATCTCGGTCAAGTTCGTTAATGGGCAAAAGCGGACAAAGGGGATGGAAATAGGGAGGGGTTTTGTGAAAACCGAAAAAACCCAATAACTTCTTAATTTTTGTACATATCAAATGAGTTTAAAGTTTTTATTACTTCTAAAAATAGCGACAAAAATTCATGCATCACAGATTTTTAATAAAATTTAAAATAGGCTCAAGGGGCGCAAAAAATAGGGTGGCACATAAAATCTCGGTCAAGTTCGTTAATGGGCAAAAGCGGACAAAGGGGATGGAAATAGCGAGGTGTTTTGTGAAAACCGAAAAAACCCCATAACTTCTTAATTTTTGTACATATGAAATCAGTTTAAAGTTTTTATTACTTCTAAAAATAGCGACAAAAATTCATGCATCACAGATTTTTAATAAAATTTAAAATAGGCTCAAGGGGCGCAAAAAATAGGGTTTTTGGGAGAAAAAAATAATTCCCTACTTCGTCAATTCTCAAGATATCAATTCCAATAATTTTATTATAAATCTCCTTAATATTATCTACAACTTTTATATTCACAAGTTTTTGATAGGAGCAATTCGTACCGCAAAAAAAAAAAAAAATAAATAAATAAAAAAAAATAAAAACGAAAACAAAAAAGGGGTGTTGAAGAAGAAAAATTTTCATAACTCCGTCAATTCACAAGTTATAAAATCTCCATGAATTTATCATATATCTTCTTAATATTGTCTTCAACATTTATATAGACAAATTTTTGATAGGGCCAATACTTACAGCAAAAATAAATTAAAAATACATAGCGGTTGAAGAAAAAAATCATCTTATTAAGGGTGCATTCAAATCGAAACTGTCTATTTTCTTACTCATTTTTAAATTCATTTTTACTCTCAAACGCATCCAATTGCTAGATTCTCTTATTCAGAAACTATATAATGTACAGTAATGATCGATTTTTTGATAGAGGCAGAATATATTTCAAAAAAGGATGTCAAAGTGGTCATTTTGAACAGAATTTCCCGAAGCGATTGTTAGAAACGAAAAATATTGCCCTACTGAGAAAATAATTGTTTATTAATCAAGTTTTAATTAATTGAAATAAAAATAAAAACACAGGTCGCTTATAAATCTTTTCAAAAATCACGTCAGCATGTTTCATATATATTTTTTTTTTTTTTATTAAAAATGAATCTGAAAATGTGCCAGAAAATTTCGAGTTGTTGAGTATGGAAAAATATATTTTTTAATATCGCCTTAACATGATTCTGATATAACCAGCTATTTTATAAAAAGGAAATAAAAACTCGTCAAAAACAGACAGATAAGACTGTTAAAGTGGATTTATATCTAATAATGATTTAGTTTTTTTTAGTGAAATTAGTATACTTAACTTCGAAATCTACACTGTAAAAAAAAAACGGACTAAAATACGGAAATACTACTGACAATCTAGACGCCAGTACTACTTATGTTTTTTAACGGAACTTTTTACCGCTAAATTACAGAAAATTTTCCGTTAAATTCGAAAAAAACGGAAAATTTTCTGTAATTTAGCGGTAAAATGTATCGTTAAAAAACGTAAATAGTACTGGCGTCTAGATTGCCAGTAGTATTTCCGTATTTTAGTCCGTTTTTTTTTACAGTGTACCTCTGCGTGTAGGCCGGGCCGGCAGGGATTTTAAGTATTTTGGATTGGTTGTGTGATTTGAAACAATAAATACGCACACAGTTTTCATCTTCGTCATCAGTTTCATTCACTCTTTTCTTTATTCCAGAATGTACGAACTTTTTCCCTTTTGCAGCTTTTGGTTTCACACTTTTTCCTTTGCTGTCTTCTTGTTCTGCTTCCATAGAAACTAATAAATTTTACGTAATTTCTTCTTTTTGAACGTGCATAAAGATGCCCCGATGTCAATGCGTAAACGTGCCCCATCGCCATGCTTGGATTTATTTTTAACGTGCAACGAAAATTAATAACATTTCTGTTCATACAAATACAGTTCTCAAAAAAGGATAAAATTCTGCTAATGTTCATATATTTGTTTATCCTTAATTATGTATTATTAGTTCGCAATAAGTATCAATAAGTTCAACACAAAATTTACTCACCTTCACAGAAAACAGATTAACCTTTCCTCATGCTAGACCGAAGCTCGACTGATGCTCAAAAACTTGTGAGAATACTCACTAGGGAGTAGCATCAATCTGTTATGACTGGTGGTGCGTCAGTTATAACTCGTTTCGGAAAAAGTGCACTGCGTAAACGTGCCCAATGCGTAAACCTGACCCAGTCTACCCTACTCTTTAGTTTTAACCTATTGGAGATATACAGTAAAAGTAAATGCTAAAGTATTCCGAATTAGTTAAGAAATAAGATTATATTAATGAAATAGTCCTTTCATTCCTTCTCAAAAAGTTGCACTTTTTAAAATTTTATACGACCGCCCTGGACAAAATTGTTTTAGTTAGAAAGTTTTTCCTTTTCCTACGACAAGGTAATTACAGATGGATACATAGCTGCATTTTCAGAATTAACTGAATTATAATAAGGGAAAAGTTGACTTACGTCACTTTTTTGTGTGATTTAAAATGGTACTTCACCAGTGAAAAAGGACCACACACAAATTGATGATAGTGTCCTTTAGGTGAAAAATATCTTAACAAGTGTTTAAAAATGCATGAAAAACACATCTAGATTAAACATTATGCAGGTATAGATCGTGTAAAGAGACAAATGCAGTTCAAAAGTTATTTGTAAATTCAAAAGATATAAGTCCAAGAGCCGACAGGACAAAACCTATGTTATCAAGCACAAAGAAAAAAAAACCTATATTTTATGGAAGAGTAGAAGTAGGGGAATCTAATTATCCATGTCTGCCGGAAGTGAAGTGGCGAATAAGGCAAAAATGAATACCACTAGTGGTTGACTCGTAGGTTTATCATTGTGTTTGTCTTACAAACAAAGATATGAAAACATGGAGGACTGGGGGCAGAAAAATACAATGATAAACCTACGAGTCAACGACTGGTGGTATTAATTTTTGGCTTATGCACCACTTCACTTCCGGCAGACATGGATCATTAGATTCCCCTACTTCTACTCTTCCAGAAAATGAAGGTTTTTTTTCTTGTGCTTGATAACATAGTTTTTTGTGCTGCCGGCTCTTGGACTATAAGTTACCAAAAAAAAAAAAAAAAATATCACAATGCATTTTTAAATTTTTCTGTTATTTATAATACCTAATTCAACTTATCTAGCAATGATTGTGCAAATTGTTTGGAGTTCTTCGCTACTAATATAGTTGTAGGCATCGACTGTCTTTCGTTTGAAGTCATAGGGTTTGAAAGAAGGGTTAATACCCGTACTGTCACATGGCTGAGTGGGATGATGCTTCATAAAGTCAAGTTTTTCCAAAAGTGTAGACATCGGGGAGAATTTCACAAAATGAGAAGTTTTTCAGAACATACTCATCTCAACGTTGTTAATCTTTCTGTCGCCGTTAAACACATCGGTATCAACATCGGCAACGTCAAATAATTGCCTCTCCGTATGCTCTTCATTCGCGTGTCTCCTGGCATTTTTTCTAAGGTGTTAGAAATATGAGGTTCATTTATTGTATTAATTTTAATTTTAATTATGTTTTTATTTATGTTTTTAATTAGTACATATGAAAAAAGAAAATATATGGCCCTAAGGCCTTTTATCTCCTCTTTTTACTCAGCACATTCTACTAGCCCAGTAATTTTGAACATTTATAAATCCACTTTTTGCACAATTCCTATGCATCCAATCATTTGATTCTCGAATTAAATGGAAGATAAACAATGGAATAGCGACCATTGTGGAAACATTGCATTCATATCTTTTTTTACTACGCAAATGCCTGCAGGCAGAAACATGCCGCCAAACAACTTCCCACGCTTCACTGATCGCATGTGTTTTTTACTTTACCTCCTGTCTTTTTTGTGCTTCTATACAAAATGAGTAATTTGCATAAATCTTCCAAAGATTGCTGATGGAAGAGGGAAAGGAGGAGTTAGAAATTAACCAATCAAAAGAAAAAAAAACGCTTCTTAAAAAAAAAAAAAAAAAAAAAAAAAAAAATTGAGTATCATAACTTAATTTTTTTCTTTTAATTTTATTAAAAAAATCCCTCCAAAATATTATTTTGGTCCATTATACCCGTTTGGCCCACCCTACGATCGCAGAGTAGCGGGATGGGCCAGCCAGTCACTGCGTGTAGTCTGTTTCTGGTAATGTCTCACAGAATTGCATTTCTAATTTGATAGAGGAAAAGGTCCAAATACCGGCTACTACTTTTATTTTTAATCTAGATCATACAATTTTCAAAATTAATAAAATAAAAAATGACACCAGGGTACCTTGACACGTCTTACACCTGTTTAGAGAAAAAAAATCAGTTTAAAAGGCGTTTTCTGTTTATAAGAAGCAAAATTCCGAAAGTCTTCAAATTTTGAGTTTTTAAAATGGGGTCTAAATACCGGCTACCTAAGTTTTTTTCCAAAAGATCACACAAATAGAGCTAATGACAATTATAAGCAATAAGAATATTATTTTAATAAATTGTATTGATTAATAACATTTCTTATGCACAGAAAAAAATACGCAATTTTTAATAAATATGTATTTTTGTCAAATTTCTAAAATTCTTTTCGACTATCTCTCACAGTCTTCTTCCCATTATGTTTCTAATTTTGTTTTTTAACGTGTAAAACAAAAAAAAAAAAAGCTTGCTGATTGAAATGAGAATTATTTTATCTGAAAAAATCAAAAGCATAATATCACTCTCTATATAGTCCCTATCAACCCACATATCGCATTCTTAAAATTGATCCCAGAATCCCCTCCCCCATTCTTGTCCACAGAGAAAGCACCCATGCAGAAGACACAAATTTATCATATTCCTCTTTTGGATATTTTCCTTTTTCACTTTTTTAGCCCTCTCGCTGCGTAATTGTTTTACCAAAATAGCTTCAAAAATTGCGTATTTAACTCCTTCGCGACGAGCGTCTTTTAAGAATTTTTATTCTTTTATCACCGGTTTTTCAAAACAAAAGTTTTTGTCTAATTTAACGGGGAAAATGCTCCGATTAAATAAGGCATAATTTTCAATAAAAAAAATAACTGGTGGGAATAATCAAAGAGGGTTAATTAGACAGAAAAAATGCATCCTCGAGGGAAATATCGGGTTGCGCAAATTTTGCTACTTTTACGATGCCCAAGGAAATCTCGGGTTGCGCAGCGAGAGGGTTAAAATCAAATTTCTGCCTCTTTCGCCTGGTTTACTCCGTCATTTTTTTTTCTTTCTCTTCACATTTATTACAAGCAATTTTGTAGTGTCCAACAGCTATTTTTTGGAAAGTGATCCGGTAACCAGTGTCGGTCCTGAAGAATTACGGCCATGGTTGTTTTTTCATATTGCGAAATAGGACGGGGACTATTTCTGTACCATTTAAATTAATTTATTAATTATGGAACTATTTAAATTAATTTATTTTCCTACCCTTCAAGTAGAGCAACCGAGAGAGGTCCAAATACCTGCTAGCTGGTATTTAGACCACTCTAGGTAGCCTGTATTCGGACCACTGCTATGTTTAAGTTAAAACCGGTATTACTCATTCATATAAAAAAATACCAATGCTGTGCGCGTGGCAATTGAGAGCTAAATATGTTTAGAAAATAACTTAATCAACAATTCAAGCCAATATACGATCAGTATATTTTTAAAAAAATGAGAAACACATATCTGAAAAACTTTTGATGTACCAGATTACGTAGAATTGACACTTTTGCATTTACTATTTATAAATGACACAGACTTCAGCGAAGTACATTTCGTAACTTTCTTCTCTCAATTAAAGTTACAAACTCGGCCTATCACCACTAGGCTGCGCTGCGCTCAGTTCTCAGAACCCCTAGTAGCCGGTATTTGGACCTTCTCCTATATATATATATATATATATATATATATGAATTTTCAACGGAGGGTGGTTTCGGGGTCTGGGGGTCATGATCGATGAAAATATACCAACATTTTTGAAATCGCTTTCCTCCGAACGGCTGCAATAGGTAGCTTTTTATAATGAAAGCTACCTAATAAAGAGACAAAGGAGTCAAAATGTAATTAAAAAAACTGGTAAAAGCCACAATTAATTGCTTTCGAAACTATAGTCGTGTCTTTTGAAAACCATACGGAGAAATAAGATATATTTTTGTATATTTTACAACTCCAGAGAATATGTTATCTCTCACTTAATGCAGGTGTACTATGATCTATTGCTGTACTACTTTAGAGTACAACTTAGAGACTTTTAGGTTGCTTTCATTACAAAAAGCTACCTATTGCAGCCGTTCGGAGGAAAACGATTCCGAAAAATTTTGGTATATTTTCACCGATCATGACCCCCAGACCACGAAACCACTCTCCGTTCCTCATCTTTTTAAATATTATTTATATTCTCATTATTTTTATATTACAATTTTAGGTAGCTTTCATTACAAAAAGCTACCTATTGCAGCCGTTCGGAGAAAAGCGATTTCAAAAAATTTTGGCATATTTTCATCGATCATGACCCCCAGACTCCGAAACCACCCTCCGTTCAAAATACACACACACACACACATATATACATATATATATCCATATATATATCTGACCTTTGTCACACTGTAACTCTCGTATTTATGAACAGATTTGGATGTAATTCGGTGTGTACATAGTACATACCAATGTTTCGACCGAGTTCGTTGGTCAGCTTCATCCGCCATTTTGTTTCAAAATGGCGGACTTTAAAAATTTTTTTAAAAAATTAAAATTTGAAATGTGGTACCAAAAAATTGAAAATGGAAAAATATTTTTTTCTTATGTATTTGACTTTTATATAAAGATTCCGGAGCAGTTTTTGTTTCGTCTATATCTTAAAAAATGGCTGAGTTATAGCATTTTGAATTTCTATCGTGGCTGACATTTTGAAACGTCCTGAATTTTGTCACGTGATAAAAGGCGTATTTATGAATCGATTTGGATGTAACTTCGTTTATACATAGTAAATACCAATGTCTCGACCGAGTTCGTTGGCCAGCTTCATTCGCCATCTTGTTTAAAAATGGCAGCCATTTAAATTTTTAAGAAAAATTTAAATTTGAAATGTGGTACCAATAAATTGAAATTTGAAAAAATATTTTTTTCTTATGTGTTTGACCTTGATAAAAAGATTCCGGAGCAGTTTTCGTTTCGTCTATATCTTAAAAAATGGCTGAGTTATAGCATTTGAATTTCTATCGTGGCTGACATTTTGAAACGTCCTGATTTTTGTCCCGTGATAACGGGCGTATTTATGAACCGATTTGGATGTACCTTGGTGTGTATATAGTACATACAAATATCTCGACCGAGTTCGTTGTCCAGCTTCATCCGCCATCTTGTTTCAAAATGGCGGCCATTTAAAAAAATTAAAACAATTTAATATTTAAAATGAGATACCAGAAAATTGGAAAATGAAAAAGATTTTTTTCGTATGTGTTTGACCTTAATACAAATATTCCGGAACAGTTTTTGTTTCGTCTATATCTAAAAAATGGTTGAGTTATAGCATTTTGAATTTCTATTGTGGCTGACATTTTAAAACGACCTGATTTTTGTCATGTGATAACAGGCGTATTTATGAACCGATTTGGATGTTACTTGGTCTGTACATAGTACATACCAATGTCTCGACCGAGTTCGTTGGCCAGCTTCATTCGCCATCTTGTTTCAAAAGGGTTGCCATTTAAAAAAAAAAATAAAATTTAAAATGAGGTATTAAAAAATTGGAAAATGAAAAAGATTTTTTTATGTGTTTGGCCTTGATAAAAGATTCCGGAGCAGTTTTTGTTTCTGAAAATTTGTTCTTTTGTTTATATCTTAGAAAATGGTTGAATTATAGCACTTTGAATTTCTAGCATGGCTAACATTTTGAAACGATCTTGTATTTGTCACGCGATAACACACGCATTCAACTATTTCGATGTAAGAACGCATGTGGATAGTATACATCAATATCTCGACCAAGTTCGCTGGCCAGCTTCATCAGCCATCTTGTTTAAAAATGGCGGCCATTAAATTAAAAAAAAAATTATATTCAAAGTGAGGTTAAAAAAAATTTGAAATTGAAAAAGGTTTCTTTCTTAAGTATTTGACCTTGATATAAGGATTCAGGAGCATTTTTTGTTTGTCTTTATCTTAAAAAATGGCTCAGATATAGCAATTTCAATATCTAATGTGGGTGACATTTTGAAAAATCTGATTTTTTGCCTGCGACAGCACTCTTATATATCAATCGATTCCGATGTGAGTGAGCATGTGCACAGCAATTACTAAGGTCTCGACCAAATTCACTGGTTAGCCTCATCCACCATGTTGTCTTAAAATGGCAGGCACTTTAAGAAATCGCCGAATTTGGCAGCCAAATATAATTTAAATAAAATCAGCTTGGATAAAGCTGACTAATTTCGCGAAATTCTCATTCATAATGATTTAGTATTGATAAAAATTAGTATTGGATCTCCTATATTCGGTTTCCACTAAACTGAGCTTCGTGTGTTTGAATAATATAAGTTGGCTTTTTTAAAATAAGGAATATGAAAGCTACCTCTTCATCCCGGCTCTGGCCGGAAGGACTTTTTTGTCTTTAAAACGTTAATTTAATCAATTGCCCCCTTATTTATTTTTATATAATTCTTTATTTATTTATTTGTATTAATTTATTCCTTTTCTTTATTTTATTTTGTATTCACTCAGTACTTATTAAGTTTATTCCTATTTTTTTCAGTCTAGTTTAACTAAAAGTTAATCTAAGTCTTTTCTTGATTTCTTCAATCATTTTCATTCATTTTATTTATTTTTTTTTTGGGGGGGGGGGAGGGGCTTAAGATGGCAACTTTAATCATTATTGTTATTAATCCAGTTCCAATTTACATTTTTCCTTTTTCACACCAGAAGTCAGCACAGTTATGGGTTTCACTCAGATGCTCAACTGTAGATCACATGTTAAAATAGTCTTAACTTTTTTTTCCATGCTGATATGCAGTAGTTTTGACTCTTAGTATGTCTTTCAGGTATTGTGCTCTAACAATTCTTAATATCCTGCATGAGGTGTATCTTTTGTTGGATCTCTTAGCTTTTTATTATCTACTTTCTGTAATGTTTGCGTTACAAGGAGCTAAACTTCGTCATCTTAGGCTTAATGCCGACAAAATTGGATGAAATAACGCATCTTCTATGAATGAACTCACAAGCTCCTCTGATGATTCTGTGAGTCATTCATAGTTTCTTATTTTACATACTGGTTTCATATGTTCATTTCTAAATCATCTTTAAAACTTTATCAATTTGTTCATATATTTGTGATTTCAAATTTATTATATATATATCTGATCTTTGTCATACTGTAACTCTCGTATTTATGAACCGATTTGGATAAAACTTCGTGTGTACATAGTACATACCAATGTCTCGACCGAGCTTGTTGGCCAGCTTCATCCGCTATCTTGTTTCAAAATGGCGGCCATTTAAAATTAAAAAAAAATTTAAAATTTAAAATGAGGCACAAAAAAATTAGACATTGAAAAATATTTTTATCTTATGTGTTTGGGCTTGATACAAAGCTTCTGGAGCATTTTTAGTTTCGTCTATATCTTAAAAAATAGCTGAGTTATAGCACTTTGAATTTCTAGCATGGCTGACATTTTGAAACGATTTGATTTTTGTCAGGCGATAATACAAGTATTTATGAACCGATTTGGATGTGACAAAGAATGTGCTTAATACGTAGCAATGTCTCGACCGAGTTCGTTGGCCAGCCTCATCCGCCATCTTGTTTCAAATGGCGGCCATTTAAAATTTTTATAAAAATTTAAAATTTAAAATGAGACACAAAAAAAATTAGACATTGAAAAATATTTTTTTCTTATGTGTTTGGGCTTGATACAAAGATTCTGGAACATTTTTAGTTTCGTCTATATCTTAAAAAATGCCTGAGTTATAGCACTTTGAACTTCTATAATGGCTGGCATTTTGAAACGATCTGATTTTTGTCACGCGATAATACACGTATTTGTGAACCGATTTGAATGTGACAAGGAATGTGCATAGTACATTGTAATGTCTCGACCGAGTTCGTTGGCCAGCCTCATCCACCATCTTGTTTAAAAATGGCGGCCATTTAAAAATTAAATAAAATTAAAATTTAAAAGTGAGGTACAAAATAATTAGAAATTGAAAAAGATTTTTTCCTTATGTGTTTGAGCTTGATACAAAGATTCCGGAGCATTTTTTGTTTCGTCTATGTCTTAAAAAATGGCTGAGTTATAGCACTTTGAATTTCTAGCATGGCTGACATTTTGAAACGATCTGATATTTGTCACGCGATAACACGCGTATTTATGAACCGATTAGGATGTGACAAGGCATGTGCATAGTACATAGCAATCTCTCGACCGAGGTCGTTTGCTAACTTCATCGGCCATCTTGTTTTAATTGGCAGCCATTTAAAAATTTAAAAAATATATTAATTTAAAATGGAGTACAAAAAAATTAGAAATTGAAAAAGACTTTTTTCTTATGTGTTTCAGCTTGTTACAAAGATTCCGGATTATTTTTTGTTTCGCCTTTATCTAAAAAAAAGCCGAGATATAGCAGTTTGAATTTCGAATGTATGTGACATTTTTAAAAATCTGATATTTTGCCTGCAACAGCACTCGCATATAGCAACCGATTTAGATATGAGTGAGCATGTGCACAGGAATTACTAAGGTCTCGACCAAGTTCACTTGTGAGCTTTGTTGCACCCATTATGTTGTTTTAAAATGGCGGGCTATCACCGATAATTCGGGTTAATATAATTATTAATATAATTCGGGATATCACCGAATTTAGCGACAAATATAAATCACTTTAATAAAACCAGCTTTGATAACGCTGACTAATTTCGCGAAATTCTCATTCATATTCAATATTGACAAAAATTAGTATTTAATCTTCTATAACCGGGTTCCACTAATTTGAGCTCCGTGTGTTTGAATAATATAAGCTGGCTTTAAAAAAAAATAAGGAATATGAAAGCTAACTCTTCCTCCCGCTACTGGCCGGAAGGACATTTTGAAATGATCTGATTTTTGTCACACGATAATATGCGTTTTTATGAACCGATTTGGATGTAACAAGGCATGTGCATAGTACATAGCAATGTCTCGACCGAGTTCATTGGCCAGCTTCATACGCCATCTTGTTTCAAAATGTCGGCCATTTAAAATTTTAAAAAAAATTAAATTTAAAATGAAGTACAAAAAAATTATAAATAGAAAAAGATTTTTTTCTTCTGTGTTTGAGCTTGATACGAAGATTCCGGAGCATTATTTGTTTGGTCAATATCTTAAAAAACGGTTGAGTTATAGCACTTTGAAATTCTAGTGTGGCTGACATTTTGAAACGATCTGATTTTTGTGACGGGATAACACGCGTATTTATGAACGGATTTGGATATAACTTGGTGTGTACATAGTACATACCAATGTCTCGACCGAGTACGTTGGCCAACACCATCCGCCGTCTTGTTTCAAAATGGCGGCCGTTAATTTGTTTTCTATTTTAATTTAAATTGTGGTACAAAAAAATTAGAAATTGAAAAAGATTCTTTTCTTTTGTATTTGACCTTGATACAAATATTCTGGAGCATTTTTCGTTTCGTCTATATCTTAAAAAAATGGCTGAGTTATAGCACTTTGAATTTCTAGCATTGCTGACATTTGAAACTATCTGATTTTTGTCACGCGACAACACGCGTATTTATCAACCGATTAGGATGTGACAAGGCATGTGCATAGTACATAGCAATCTCTCGGCCAAGTTCGTTTGCTAACTTCATCCTCAATCTTGTTTCAAAATGGCGGACATTTAAAAATTAAAATAATAATAATAATTTAAAATGAGGTACAAAAAATTAGAAATTGAAAAAGATTTTTTTCTTATGTGTTTCAGCTTGTTACAAAGATTCCGGATCATTTTTTGTTTTGCCTTTATCTAAAAAAAAGGCCGAGATGTAGCAGTTTGAATTTCGAATGTTTGTGACATTTTGAAAAATCTGATTTTTTGCCTGCAACAGCACTCGTATATATCAATCGATTTAGATATGAGTAAGCATGTGCACAGGAATTACTAAGGTCTCGACCAAGTTCATTGGTGATCTTGGTTGCACCCATTATGTTGTTTTAAAATGGCGCGCTATCACCGATAATTTGGTTAATATAATTATTAATATAATTCGGGATACCACCGAATTTGGCGACAAAATATAAATCACTTTAATAAAACCAGCTTTGATAACGCTGACTAATTTGCGAAATTCTCATTCATATTCAATATTGGCAAAAACTAGTATTTAATCTTCTATAATCGGAATCCACTAATTTGAGCTCCGTGTGTTTGAATAATATAAACTGGCTTTTAAAAAATAAGGAATATGAAAGCTACCTCTTCCTCCCCGCACTGGCCGGAAGGACTTTTTTTTTTAATTTTCCCATGGGAAATGATCGCATTGCTTTATTTAAATATTAAAACTTATGTCATAAAATATGCATTTCATTCGTATGAATTTGTCAACCACTTGGTAATTATATTACTCAGCTGTCTTCTTCGTTACTTCCTTCTGTTAAGTTCATGCAAACTATTTCAATTACTCTCCACGTTCATTTTTAGATAAAATTTTAATGTACTGTCACATTAAAGTATTGTTATTTCTATTCTAAATTTCCGGATTACAACACGCTTAAAAAGTTTAGAACAGACATTGCAGAAGGTATGAGATGCTTGGAAATCATAACTCAGAGGCAATGAAATAGTTCCAAAGACATAATAAATACATAAAAATATAATTGTTGATATTTTATTCAATTAGCTTTATCATATTTTAGACGATTAAGATGAGATTTTTTCACGTATTTCCGTGCATTAAAAAATAAAATAGCACAAAACCATGACGCATGGTTGTGATATTTATGAGTTCTAAACTTTCAAGATTGCAGTACTATAGGGGAGAGGGGGGCACATGTGAACAGTTCTTATAAATATAGATTTTTATCATAACTGGATTAATTTCTATCGACAAAAATTACTCAATATAGTAAATAGAACTTTCTTTTACACATAGTAATTTTTTTTAAATCACCCGTATAGTTGTTCTTACATTTTTAATATTTTTATAAATTCAAAAAATTGTTCACATGTGCCCCATCAGCGGGTAGTTCTGAACACACGTGGGGCACATGTGAACACGAGGAAAAAATATCCTTTGACATGTTTTTTATTCTGTTATTCATTTGTCATCGTAATCATTAGTTATATAAGCTGTTAAATTCACCATAAAGAAAAAAAATATATATATATTTCTCTAGTTTCTCGGTGATATGTTTAAGCAAAAGATTATAAAATGAAAATAAGTAGACTTGGGGGTTGGGGAGGCTTAGATGATTCATTAAGTATTGTTGCAATAAAATAAAAAAATAAAGAAGCAATTTTAAAAAAGAAATTAAAACTTTTAAATTTTGCTTCGGGGTTTTTGTTTGAGGAAAAGTTTAGGGAGGGGGCATTTACATACTATTTATCGGAAATCTGCCGAAATACGAAAAATTCTCCCTCCTGTATTTGCCTTATTTACTTGTAAATTATAGATAAAGAAGGTCTTTTTTTAATGAGTTAAAAAAAAATCTCGACTATAACTCCCCCCCCCCTCCAATGTATTTTGCTTTTGAAAGAGGGGGGGGGGGTTACAATCGGGATTTTACTGTAGTTATCAGTTTAAAAATTTTACTTTCTTAAAATATTACTGATATCTATCTCCATTCAAAGCATCATATACATAATTGTTTTAGAGATGGAAGTAAGCCATCATTGCAAGTTTAGAACAAATGTAATAGAAAAATTTGCAAAGTTGTTCAAGGTAATACTTTTGTATTAACAATGCATAAGAAATATTGATGCAAACCGTTTAGTAAAATAATACATAACACTTATTGCATTTTAGAAAACATTAAATTTATTTAAAGTACAACTGAACGTAAACGAGATTGTTGCTCTTTATGTATTTGCTGAAAGATATGTTTGATGAATTTTCAATACAAAATCAAATTTTTGTGAGGAAAATATCTTCTATTTCAGGAAAATTATAGATAATGGAACTGACATTATTTCTCATTAAGTTAACTGAAAGGAACAGAATCACAGAATGATTATTGGGGCACTTATGTACTATTCATATGTGCCCCAATTAGTCTGCTCACAAGTGCCCCACATTGCTGCTTCTGTTACATTGATAAATCATTAACATTTCTCAATTTTAGAAGAAAAAGAACTTTATCAAAAATATTTATTTGTATTCATAGTATATGTTAAAACACTCAATTCAAATAAATGAATAAATAAATAAAGTTATTCGCTTATCAACTTGTAACAAAGATTTTACTTTTGAGATCTAAGAACAGTGTTTTGGCTATAGATTACAAACAAATTGTCAAAGAGCTTCCAAAATATCTTTTACCATATGTCTACAGGTGCTATCATCTTTAGTAATTTTTTTCAAACAAAAAAAACTTATAATAACTATTGAAAAATTGCGATGTTCACATGTGCCCCTATCTCCCTACTCTACATAGATAATTACTATAATATACTAATGGAAATAATATTTTATCTGTTTTAGAGCATATGTCTGAAATATGAAAGCATTTAAATTATTAATTTTGCAAATATGTAAAAAAGAAATGAAATTTAGAGTTTCTTGATATGGAAAAATTAAATAATACATTCAAATGCTGCGTAGTTGCGAGATCGTGACAAAACTTAGATTTATGGTATATTTTATTTTGAAACTGCAGAGAAATGTATCTAAAACTCTCTAAATGTATACATTGCATTTTTCTTCCATCTTTCCGCCAAAGAAGGAATATTTTTTCAAGATCCCTTAAGGGTAAATATCTCCAAATGTCATCCAGGTGGAAACGTCATCTTTGAAACGAAAAAACTTTTTCCGATCGACGAATAAACTAACGAACCCTTTTTTAATAATAAAAAAAATAATAATAAATGCCAAAAATGCTTACGCTTGCTTTGGCAGATATGAAATATTGGTTGAAGGAAAAAAAGACAAGTGTCGGAATTTTTACAATAACGTAATATATTAAATAATGAATTAAAATAAGTAGGAACAGCTAAAAATATAAGAATGAAGTAAACCCTTATAACCCGGACTAAATTGCGACACTAAGTAGAACGGAATAATGACGTCCGGATTAAAAGAAAGAAAATATAAAATGAGCCAAGAAATAATTAGAATTCTCTGTAGAATAGCAAAACAAGAATTATGCATTTTGATATTCGAACACAAATGATCAAATAATCCACAGAAAAGAAATCGGTACATAACATCTATTCGTACAATGGGTAAAAAAGTTTCCGTACTGCAGCTATAACCACAAGTTCAGTTACCCAATCAAAATATTTTGTGCAACAGTTATAGATACATTACAAAAACATATCAAGATAGTTACAAAAATTTAAAGATAAAAAAAAATACAAAAATTAAAAGAAAAAAAAATCTCTGTACGATATTAAAATAACTTACGATATAGCACTTTCACATTTATTTAATTATATTTAATGATTGGTAGACACTTCTTTGCCTTTCTTAAATAATGCCGCATAACTCTCATGATTGTGTTTTTCTTGTTTCAGGCAAAGTTTTGTGCGAAATTTTCTGAATAGCATTTTTCAGTTAAAATTTGTTCTTTTTGCAACATTTTATTTCAGTTCATGAGAGATTTCTCATAAATGCTCGATGGGATTCAATCAGAAGATGGGATTGGGCCGTGGATCCGCTTAGAAACATGTAAAAAAGAACATCTAAGCATATCGCTTAGGATCGTTGTCCTGCTAAAAAATAAATGTATTTCCAAGGGAAAACTTTGCTGCGCTTGAAGCTGTTTTCTTCAAAATATCATAATTTCGTGTATCGGAAGCTGAGTGACCAGCTTCCTCTGGTCATTCAGCCTCCGATTTCCCCTCACTAATGTAAAGTCTATGGGAATTTGATGCATTTGTATATTTAAAATATCTTCGCGGGAAATTAATATTTTGAACTTCTATTTTTTGTGTACACTTCCTAAAAGATGTCTCTTTTTTTCTTAGTTCTCGAAATATTTCTAAAGTATAGACTTCATTTTATATGAAGTGTTAAAGTTTTACAGTTTGCCCGCTTTTAACATATAAAATATTAAATTCAGCATATATTTTAGAAATATTTTGAAAACTAAGAAAAAAAAGACATTCTTTAAGAAGAGTATACAGAGAAAAAATATTAAAAATATGAATTTCTCGAGAAGATATTTTAAATATACGAATGCATTAAAAGTCCATAGACTTAATATTACGGAGGAGAATTTCGAAGCTGAGTGACTAGTCCCCTTAAGAGGGGATAATACTTTTAAGTTTGTCGAAACGATAAAAAACAACGCCTTTTTCAAAATACTAAAACACAAATAATATCCTATTAAGATCCCTTTTTCTCTTTCTACCAAAAGCATATATTCCTAACTATATTATCCAGGAAAATAAATGTTGTATGTACAAAATTAATATTTAAATTTTAAATTAAAAAATTCATCTCACTAACGCGTGAATTAAAATCATTAAGTGCTGCGCGCATGATAAAACTTTAAATTATGCATATAGAAAACATTTTTTGATCAAAATAGAATCATATTGCACCTGTTTCTAAATTAAAACCAAAATATACGCGAAAAGTTTTGTTTAAAATGTAACTTTAGCACAAAACAAGAAAAAAATGAAAATTTTCAAAATTTTTTTCAAGTTTTTAACTGCAAAATGTAAACAACCAAAACATGCGATTTTTTTTTCTTTTAAAATGTAGACTATAAAGAAGCGCACATTTGGCTAATTTTTTAAAGCAGTATATTACACAGTTTGAAAGTAACAGTGAGCACAAACTCCAAATTTACTAATCTGAGAAAACGTGTTTTAAAGTTTCAATATCTACTGACCTTCAATTATCCGTCTATAAATGATTATAACTCAAGAAATAATGTAGATTTTTTAATGGGGTTTTTGCATTTTGTTGATAAAATTTTAAAAGATTCAGAATAAAACAAAAACCGAAAACTATTTTTTTGAAAGTTTAAAGGTCCTGTGCACCCATAACACGTTCACTGCCACCGAGACTTTTTTGGCAGAGATTGACAAAGTGGTTTTCATTATTTATCGAGTCGGTTCATAATTCCTAATCGCGGCAATGTTTATTATTTTTATACTAAGTGTTAATTTCATTCATTTTTATTTCTAAAATATCAAATTTTAGTTATTTTTACACACTGGCGGCGAACTAAAATCCATAAGCATAGGAAGGGGGGGGGGGGCACTTTTTTTAAAAATTCATAGTAATAAATTATCAATAGTCCCGTTTCATAAAAATAAATTGTCTTCAAGGAAAATATTGATGGCGCACGTATTCGTGTGCCATGGTAGGCAATGTGTTAAACATTATTTATTATCTAGCGTCTGTTCAAGTTGGGTTTCTTTAGACTATAACTCAACTAACTGACTCATGGACGTGGTTATTCATTAAAATGACAGCATGCCAGAGAGAAACTGGCTTATTTACACGTTTCTATGTCAATTCGAGCCCAGTTGTGATAAAAAAAAAAGGTTGTGAAACATTTCTCTACATCCAAAGCAACTGTGGTCCAGTTGGCAGAACAGTGGACTGATAGTCCAAAAGTCGCGGATTCCAGGCTCACGCCGGCTAATGCATCCGCCATGTACGCTAATGTTGCATGTGAAATTCATCGTGGGTGCATAGTCCTCCAAGTTCCCTATGAATTACACCTTTGGAGGTACCTAGTCAGGTGAAGGTCTCGTTACCTGATCAAGTTCTAAATTACGAGACCAACTTGAGTCGCGAGAGCCGCCCTTCGGATACTCGGCATCATACATAGGTAGCGTAAAAGTAAACAAGCAAATTCACTATCAGTAACCGGCTAACATAGAACCAAAAGAAAGTAAAACAAAGCTGTAATTAAGACGGCATAAGTGCTTATCCAGCAGATCGCCTCCATGTGGCTTTCAGGTGATTTCGCACCGTTTCCAGGCACTCAAATCCTTAAAAATTGGGTTATAACCCGGTAGGTAGGGGGCTGGTCAGAAGTTAGAAAGAAAAGAAAGTATTCAAATAATTTTTTGATTTAAAATAAGTAAACGACCCTTGAGAATAATATATGTAAATAATTTAATAGTAAACTTTATTACCAGTCAATTAATATCCATCTCTTTTTCATACGATTATTCGAAGCAGAATTAGTAGGGGGTGATGCGTTCTTTCTTCTAGGACTTTACATGCTATATTTTATGTTACGTGAGATTAATTTTTGATTTTCAGATTTTTAAATTACTATATTTATTACACTGGTGTATAAAATTAACCCATTAAAGACCGACGTTGCGTTTCCGCAACATTATATTTGTGATTTTTTTTTAAATTTTATTGTGAATATTTAAAAAATATATATGATAACATATTATATATATGACTTTTATTTCTAAGAAAAAAAAAATTGTTAATTGATTCGAGTTTCAAAATATTAGAAATATGAATGAAATAGTACAGAATGTTATGAAAATCTTTATTGGTTAGTTTCAGATTATGTTCATAGATGCACTATAAAGAATGAAATAAAATTCAGCAATTCAAGATACAGAAATTGTAGTAGTGAAAGTATAACTATGTGTAGCAAATGTAATGTACCGCTGCACAATAAATGCTTCAAAGATTTTCATATGGTAAAAATGTAGTTGCTTTTTCATAACATATCATATCTCACATAAAAATAAAAAATAATTGTAACATTTTTTTTCTCTTAATTAGTCATTAATTATGTATAAAATTAAATTTTATTTCTTTTATGAAAAGTATAAGAAGACACGGTCCTTAATGATATGCTACAACAAAAAAGAACAAGGTATTCCAATGAAGAAACTTTAATCTGAATTAAACTTAAAATTACACTATGTGCAAATTACATAACACTCCCCCCTGGTACCCCCTTACCATACTGGTACCCCCTTAAATATCACTTCTTTTCTTGTTTAACAGAACTTGGCTCCCTTTTTTCACAGTTATGTTTTGTTAGATATCATTACTTTTTGTACAGTTACAATATTCTTAGACACTTTACTTAATGTTTTTTAATGTGTTTACAAGCGACTATTTTATTCATTAGGCAACATTCAATGTAATTTAAATTTCCTACAACAAAATATTTGGCATACCATTTTCGTATATTACACTTTAAACTCTGGCACATGCATTTTGAAAAAAAAAAAAAAAAAAAAAAAACTTTAAATGCGCGGAGTTCAAATTAAATTTCGGTGAGCTCGACTATGGACGATTAATGGTTTCAAATGGGAATTTCGCCAAATTTTCCAGCTATCGCCAAATTTGCTTCAGTATGAAAACTCATTTTTGACGCCAAATTTTGCAATATTTTGCCACGTTGGTCAACATTTGGCGATATTGTGGTAATCCTGCCATTAGTAGTTTTCAACAATTATTCATTACGTTGTTGTGGCGGCCCAACCAGAATTGTGAGGGACACACAGAGACTTGTATTTTACATTAATAGATAGGGCTGTATTACATGCATGTTTTAAAACGAAATGTATTGATTCCAAATTTTTATTGTTTCTGAAACAACAATAATTATATTGATAATATTTACACAAGTCAAGATTGGAAAACATTTCTATCTTTACTAGCTGCCGTTGGCGACCAGTTGGTCTCCCTTAAAGTTTATGTTTGGGAAAGCATGCTAAGCATTGTATCATGTTACTCTTATTCATAATTTAATTTACTTGGATTCCCTTAAATATAATTAATATAATCCCTTAAGCTAATATTATTTTTTGTTGCATTAAAATATCTCAATTTGTTGATTTTCTGTAAGAAAGTAAACCCTATTGGTCTACAATGGAAATATATGGGAATTTGGCGAAATATTAGATATAGCTAAGTTGGCGACAAACTTTGCGGCATTTGGCGACAGAGCAGGGTCCCCCCTATGGTAACCTCCCTTATAGGTATGGGGATGCATTAAATGCTGTTCAATAACCAATGAGATGAGTTTCATACGAGCGTTGCCATTAAACAATTAAGAAATAATCTGTGTCGCATATGATAGCGTAATATATATATATATATATAGATTTTTTAAACCTTTGGACTGTTAACAAAACAGTACAGACGTGTACAATCTCGTAGGTCAAATAGACTTCGAGTCATTAGAAAATTTGGCGAAAACAGCTCAAAATGGTTTGTGAAATGTAACACTCATCTGCCAGTACTTTTTTATACTAACAATTCTCATTTTTTTTTTTTTTTTTTACACACAGCATATAACATATATATATAAGTTAACAGACAGTAATTATTCAAATTCGAATTCATCCACCGAAACTACAGCCTAGCAATAATTTGCATCTTCAAAACTCGCAGTATCTAATAGTTTGAAAGTTCGTGTCGCTATCGAACGACATCGAAATGACACTTGATACCCTGCAAGCATTACCTTTATACTCAGTGGCAATCGGTAAAGTACCTGTAGCACTGACATTGAAAATCCGAGACACTGCAAGGTTGTTCACAGCTAGACTGCCAAGACCCATGGTAGCCACACATCCATGACCAATATTTATTTGAATCATAGGAATGACTCTCCTTTTGTTTACATTTTTAATTCTGGGATTAGACTAATTTCAACTACGGGTGTATAGAAATATATGCATATTTCGACATATGTATTCTCTCAAGATGTTTTTGTTTTTACACAATGCATAAAGAAAGGTAAATTTTATGCTCCATTATTCAAAAAAATAATTCTCTGAAATTAACGGAAAATGACTGATATTCAGGTGATTTTGCTGCATGGTCAGTCTGGATACAACACATTTGACGCTTTTTCGGCAAATTAAAAATTCGCCTATTAGACGTAATATTAAAGTAAAAATGGACACTCCCCCAAGAGGGTAATTAATCGATTTTCACATTTTTTTTTAATTCTTTAGTTTCATAGCGTAAACGAATTTCGCACCAAATTTGAAGTATGTAGGTGCAGTAAATATATGAGATCTTTTTGATGAGTGAGTCAGTCAGTGATAAAATGATCGATTATCAGACATTTTCAAATATCATTATCTCGAAAACTGATTATGCGTTATATATAAAATTTTGGATTCTAGGTAATTAGGGGACCTTACTTCGTATTACAAGTACATAGGTCAAATAGATTTTCAGTAGTAGAGTGTCGAAATTTGGCGAAAACATGTTTTCACCATTTCGAGCTGCAGCTCGAAATGGTTCGTGTAGTCAGACGAACTTGGCTGACACACTGCCGTGTGTCTAGATCAGTTAAATAATTTTAAATAAAAATTCTGGAGTGAAATATTTTTATGAAACTTGAGTAAGATTTCCGGACGTCCTAGTGTTAAACGATGAAAAAATATTTAAAAAAGGTGTTAAATTACTTTAATACATCTTACTACTTTCAACTATATACATAGCCTTCGCCAGA
This sequence comes from Maratus speciosus, assembly GCA_963932465.1. Classification (NCBI taxonomy): domain Eukaryota; kingdom Metazoa; phylum Arthropoda; class Arachnida; order Araneae; family Salticidae; genus Maratus; species Maratus speciosus. The sequence goes on from OZ010787.1 coordinate 82,720,411, forward strand.
GAATATAAAAATACTGATATTAGCGTCTTATTTTCAAATTTCACGTAGTTGGTGTCGAAAGGAATGAAAGTCAATTTTTAGATCCGGAAAACATTGGGAAAATAAAAATATGGATATAGAGGGAAGTGGAATATTGTTGTATCCTACAACATACCCAGAATTTGGCTCAGTTTGCTTAAAGAATCATAAAATACGTAATATTCCACTTCCCTCTATATCCATGTTTTTATTTTCCCAATGTTTTCCAGATCTAAAAATTAACTTTCACTTTCACTCCTTTCGACACCAACTACGTAAAATTTGAAAATAAGACGCTAATATCAGTATTTTTATATGTATATAGTTGAAAATACTAAGAAGTATTAAAGTAATTTAACACCTTTTTAAATATTTTTTCATCTTTTAAGTAATTTGCACATAGTGTAATTTTAACTTTTTAAAGATGAATTTAGCATTCTATTTATTTATTTGCTGATTTAATCTGAATTTTACAAATCTGCGTAATAAATCTATGATATCCGGGTATTCATTTTACGACATAATGGCTTTAAATAAGAGAATCTCAACATGTTTACTAAAACAGCCAGTATAGAATGTTGTTACTTCCAATTGGTTTTCATCTCCTCACGGAGTTATAAGGCACTCATCATAAAATCAAATGCCAATCCTCTGAAATAATTAGGAATTCTGGAAATGCTCTTCAAACTGCCGTTGTTAAAACTAGCTGTTGTAGAACATTCAAGATAAATTTTATCATATGAATATCCTGTAAATTCTCTTCGAAATTTTTTTTAAATACATGTGTTATTATATTACCATTTATGCATAGTTTTAATAATTAATGCGAGAGTTAATTTAAATCAATGAAATGTAACACGTGTGATAATAAATGTTTCTGTCAGAAGATCTAGGGTAATTACTAGTGGGTAATATTGTCTATAGATTATTAAATGTAAAGATATCAATATTGCACTAAAATTGACCAGTAATTTCAGCTGCGTTCGATAAATCTACATTAGAGTATTATACAAATTCTTTATATTTACGGTAAACAATGATAAACCGTTTGAAAAATTAAATAATTTAAAGGCATTAAAGTTTTTTTTTGTATTTTTATTAGCTTCATAAATTACATCTCACCTGTCTTTCAGAGCAACGTAGAAAAGAAATATTTTCAAAGTATATTAATTCCGGTTGACATATTAACGTATTAAATTAATTATACAAATATCAATAATTTTGAAGCTTCATCCTTTGCCTTAAATCGCTCGTAATTTTTAGGATTTTATTTAACCAAGCCGTATTAATTTTAAATGAAGCATTGAGATCATTTAATTATGACTGATAAATTTAATGATTCATTAAACAAGAATGTGATTAGAATATAAACGCTTTTTGTCATTGAGTGTAAAAGTTGCATTTAACTTCATCGTGTCAAAGTTTAATAAATTCTTGATAAGCAGAGACAGCAAATGCTAAGGGGAAAATGTAACTGTTTCATCGAAAATTGATTAATTATAAATAGTTGTTTAAACTTTGCCTTTTCTACTGTTATTGAACTATGTTAAATTTACTGTTACTGATATGTGTATATACATATATTGTATGATGCTTATATTGTTTAAAATTTTATTAATTATAAATTTAGATTCAAGCGTAAATGCCAGAGTGGTAAATTTTAGGTGTTATAAGTAGTAGAAGCCTGTAATATCTACATTAACCTGTCAGCACAAGCGCTGGGATAAAATCTACCGCAATCACATTTTTTCTTCGAAAAAAAGGATAAATATTTTGAGAACGCTTCTAACCTGCCTTGTACCTTTCAAGGTCAAGGTCGAGAAGTGGTGGGTGAAGGAATGTCTTTTCTTTGTTCACTATTAGGAGAGAAATATGGCTCTTGGGATAAAATTATCCCGCGCGTGTACAAACGTTTCATTTCGATACGTTCATTTCTTACGGGATAACACACACTAAAATAATTTTAATGAAAGATTAAGATAAAAGCTACTTGCATATATTGATGAAAGGTCATTAAATGTAATTAATAACCATTTTGTGAAATAATTCATGTTTTAAGGTGTAAAACAAATCGTTTGCATATTTTCTAGGAAAAAAAAAAAAACGTGATTTTTACAGAAACTGCTACAAAATCTGAAAATAAATATGAAAATCATGATTTTTTCCCTACAAAGAAGTAGTACTAATGCATTTTACAATACAGAACAGTAGATTCGCTTATAAAACGTAGTTAGCCAAAAATATTATGGGAGACAAAATGGGGTTATATTTATCACGCGCGTGTGCTGACGCTACAAATGTAGGCACGTGTGCTGACGGGTTAACAAAGGAAACTTTTTGTCTGTGTGTGTCTGTTTATTTGTTTGCTGACAATGGCTAGGAAAATCTATCCCACGTTGAGGTTTGCAAATTTGGTTCTGAATAAACGACGGCAAGTTCGAATGCACCTCAGGCACAGACATTTGTTGATCGAAACGTAAAACGTATTTATCCGATTCCAAGTTCGCCGCTGATTTTGATCCAATCATAAAGGGAATACAAATTTAATCCAATTAAAATAATAAAACTTTGTAAAAAATCACCATAAAATAAAAACAATACATTGTTTTTATTTTATGGTGATTTTTTACAAAGTTTTATTATTTTAATTGCTTCATATCGCCAGTTTTCGGTGCTGTTTCACAAATTTAATCTTTTCGCCCAAAATAGTATGAACTCCCGTTAGTGCGGATTTCGAAGTGAGGCAATTTTTCGCCCGCATTAACTGAAGTCCGTATCAAACAATGTAAACTATTGAATAATGTAAAACAAGAATGAAAAATCATGCTTACATCATAGATTATGAATCACTTTCCAACACATTCACAATACTATAACAAAACTTCATAGTTCACTAAGGTGAAAGATGATGTGTAAATGAACGATTTGGAAAACTCGTAACGTGTTTGAAAACCCAATTTCAGCTATTGCAATGAATAGTCGAGAAAATGTACGATTTTTTCTGCAGCCCTGTATATGATCTATCGATGTGTGTGTATAATACATAGTACGCTAAAAGCTAGTTCAGTTAAAAGCATAGAACAGTTGAAAATTTCCTTTCTGGAATGTCCAGCATTAAATGAACTTGCTGAGAACTTTTGTATGATCCTGTATATGATCTATAGAATACATAAACACCAAATACTATTTAAATAATAGTTAAATTTAAAAAAAAACTTTCTACAAATGAAAACTTACTTCCAACAATCATAGTTCGTAGGTTTCAATAGTTCAATTATTGTTCATTTTCTCCTGTAGCCAAATTCTTTTGTGTGTCCCTGTAAATGAAAGATAAATTCTATGCAAGCTATTGTCTATAATGAAAACCTTGTAGTAAACCTCAGTGATATATATCAATTTCAATATGTTTAAAATAGTGTAATATCGTTAAAAAACACCGCAAATGATTTTTCCCAATAGACCATAATGTAGCGGAATTCTTTTGCGTGTTCTGTAGATCAGTGGTACCCAACGTGGGGCGAACGCTCTACCGGGCAATTTGACTTTTTAGGGGGACAATTCCAAATTTCTTACTCACCCATTTGTTATCAATTTCCATTGTCTTTTTTTTTTTTTTTTTTTTTTCTTTTTAATGGAATAAAAATCGATAATGAAAGTAAAATTTAAAAAATAATTTTTTTATTGAATTTTCAAGTTTAAAATAGAATAATCTTTTAAATATTTCACATTTTTTTTTCAGCATTAAAAATCTGTATAATTTTTTCGGTGATTGTTGTATTTTATAATTTTTCGTAACGCTTTCAAGTATTTCTTGAATGAGCTTTCTACTTCTATTCGCTCTTCTATAGGTCACATGAAAAACTTTTACACATAAAACTATATAAAAGTATACATAAATCTTACTGTCTTCAACATATTTAACCTAAAAAATAAGTAAAATATCTAAATAATGAGGTATTGCTAACTTTATAAAATTTATAAATCTTAAGTAGCATTAGAAAAGGAAATGGGTAGATAGTAAATATCTATGGCTCTAGTGCAGGCATATTACACAGTAAATAATTTACATGATTGCATATACATTTTTAATTTTAACATAAGATAATACATAGAAGACAGAATTAACGATATTGGAAAAGGGAAAACAGAAGATGTGTTATGATGGGGAATAATGACTACTTAAAATGAGGACGTGAGTTTCAAAACTCGCCTTATCCAGAAAATCAAATTTTCTGGATAAGGCGAGTTTTGAATCGCGAAAAACATCTGACTGCGTCCATTGGTTTTCATTGAAAACCAAGATTTTACAGTGCCAGGAATATACGATAAAAGAAATTTTTTACAGATTGTAGCGTTTTTACAAAGCAGGTTCACCAAAAGAATACATTGATAGAGAAAATACGATTTTTTAAATTTTGGATAGGGCGAGTTTTGAATCTCACGTCCTCAAATTGATAAATGTGTGAATCTAGAAATGCTTCTTGTGTCTTGTGTGTCGTGTTATCCACAGAAATAAAATTTAGCGTCAAAAGCTTTTCCATCAACGCTTAATAAGCTACAAAATTGAATTATAAATATGTGAATGTTATCAATTTTAATGCTAAATCTAAGCCTCTGTTCAAAATATTTTATGAAGATAAAAATATTGATCATATAAAACATTTCTTTAACATTGGGGAAAGTTGGAAAAATACAACAAAACTCTTTTGGACACAAAAGCGAAGATATATAGTTTCATTGAATTTACAGAATTATGTTACAAACACATTTTTGACAGAAGATACCCCTCTTTGATACGTTAAACTAGTCGGATGTGGCAATCCCAAAACTTTCTTCTATCTCATACATATTAAAACTTCCTGAAAAATGAAATATATCAGCGCCACCAGTTAGGTGATTTATACCAAAATCTAATCAGCAACAATTTATGACAAGTTCTAACGGAATCTGAAGTTTGATGAAAATTCGCGCATTAGTTTTTGAGATTATTTTGAGACTATTACGGGAATCGTAAAAAAATGCGTAGCAGCGCCACCTGTTGGTCTATTTACTCCAGAAAACTAATCAGGACCAATTTATATCAGGGACTAACTGAATCTGAAGTTTGATGAAAATCCATGCATTAGTTCGTGAGGTACAGTTATTGCGGAAATCGTGATACTTTCAGCTTGGCAGCGCCACCTGTTGGGAGATTTACACCAAAAACTGAACAGCACTATTTTATACCAGGGACTAACTTAATCTGAAGTTTGATGAAAATCCGTGCTTTATTTCTTGAGTTTTAGCTATTGCGGAAATCTTGAAAAATGCATCACAGCAGCGCCACCTGTTCATGTATCAGGAACTAACTGAATCTAAATTTTATTAAATTCCGTTCATTTGTTCTTGAGATAAGAGTCCCCATAAAATTTGTGTCACATACATACATACAAACAGACGAACAGACAGACAGAGTCACAGACAGACATTTTGTAAAAACATGTTTTTCGGGTTCTCTGACCCCTAAAACGTGTAAATCCGTCGAAAACCGGAATTTAAAAATTTTCACGAATTCAATACTTTCTTCTTGTAAAGATAGAAGAAAGTAAAAATATGAAATGAATAGTTATTGTTAAGAGCTACACTAGTCACTTAAAAAGACCCGGATGATAATGTTCATCCTATGGGGAAGTTATTTTCAAATATCTCGCTCAAATTTTGATATTTTCGAACGATTTTTTTGCACAGGATAGCTGAAGACGATCTAAATTCATACTAGTTTTTGCTTTTTTGATTTTGGTTTCAGATTTTTTTTAAATTTCTTTTAATTTCGGAACCGGTTTGAACCGGTTCTGAAATTGATACTACCCTAATATTAAAAAAAAAAGCTATAACCAAAATCGAAAAAGTAAAAACTAGCCCGGTTGTTGATCGTCCTTAGCTATCCTATGCAAAAAAATCATTCAAAAATATTAAAATTTGAGCGACATATTTGAAAATAACTCTCCCATAGACTTAGCATTAGCGTTTTCCTTTCTTCCCGTGACTGAAGTGGGCTCTTAATGCTGTATTACGTTTCCACCGTGTGAATAGATTTCACTTTTTAAATAATAAGAGGCATAATTTACAGTGTGTGTGTGTGTGTGTGTGGGGGGGGGTGCATGGTGATTTTACGAATGTTTTGGTGGGCCTTGGCCAATAAAACGTTGGGAACCACTGCTGTAGATGTACCGTAAGGACACACTTCATTTTCAGTACCGCATGCCATAGTAAGTCCCAATAACATATATCCATTTCATGGCAATCGGACAATATTTACGTGAGTTAGAGCACGGACAGACAGACGAACAGACAAACTAAAATCATAAACACTTTTCAACTATGTTGGAAAGTGTTAATAATGTCTTACGTTGAATAGAGTTAATTCAGAAATTGATAGAAATGAAATAGGTTACCAATTTTCTGCTAAAAGATAATCTTAGGCCAATTTTGTGCTATGCCTTTTTATTTTTTTGCGTATAAGAAGTTAATAACAATTTTCTAATACAAAATAATAAATTAATAAGGATAAATAAAATATGCAAAGGAATTTCCGCATTTGTGCCTTTAAACTTTAATTAGAGTAATCTCTTACTGTTCGCTGCGATAGGTGAACAAATAATATTTTTACCTCACAACTCTAAAGTTTTTCGACTCACTCGAAAGTTCGATCTTTTACATCACATTCTAATTGGCAATATTGGCGAACAGCGGGGATTAATTTTTGAACCGAAAGATTTTCTAAATATACGAATTTCAACTAATTAAAAATTTTTTTAGGTATACATACCTCGATTTATCTTTTATAATGACTTTTGTAAATGATCATCTGTTATACTGAAACTTTCTCAAAGAGTTATTCGAAACACTTCTGCGGTTTCGAACTAAAACTTTTCTATTACTATTAAGTCTGCCGCTTTTCATGAGCACGTGAAATGCGTCTTCAAAGTTTAGTCACATATGCATTACTTGCTTTATAATTTGCACTCATGTCTTGAGTAAATCATGACTGATCATTATAAACAGTGAAGTTCATAGCAATATATAAAAAGTGTCCCGTTTGAACCGATACCGCTCAAATCAATGAGTAATGTTAAAAATTTCCGAAAGAAGAAACGAGATTTTTGGAATACAGATAGTTTCGGTCCGGCCAAAATTTCCACAGCATTTTCACCGCAAACGAATTTTCGGCGAAACTCTCATTTTGGGCCGAAAACGAAAACGAACCGAATTTTCGGTCTATCACTACTTTTAGAATAAATCGAAAGTAGAAAATGATGGGTAACATAAAATTAACCGGAGATACGTCTTAAACGGAGACGCATTAACGCGAGTTCACTGTAATCAATTTTGTCTTCTTTTGAATAAAGTTTATTCAGAATTCGTTTAGTGATATTTGAAATTTCACGAGTTTTTGAAAAAAGTCTTTATTTCACCGAACATGAGAAGTTTGTTTTTTATCAACTAATTTCTAATTGATACCTTATCCATCCAATCTTTTATACCCCTGTCTAGAGCAGACTTTGGAGAATAGATTAAAAAGAATCTTAAAATATGTAGTTATTAGGGTTCCGTACTTAAAAAGTAAAAACGGAACCATTATAAGATCACTCCTGTGTCTGTCTGTCACAGCCCTTTTACTTGTAAACTATGCAACGTGGAAAGTTCAAATTTGGGGAAGTAATAAAGATTATTGACCCACATATTTACAGATTAATAAATATTCATAAATATATTTAGGAAAAATGTAGAGGGGCTAATTAAGTTACTTGAAAAAAAAAATATTTTCTTTGTATATCGTGTGAAAGCTTTCGTAACGCTGAAATCACAAATATATTTCATTTAATTTTAGGTATTATTTGGTGTTATTCAATGTTATTTTCAATGTTATGGTGGAAAATGCAGTGCAAAAATATGTTCCGCTCCCATTTAATTCCGAATCTATTGAAACTAAAATTATGAAAAAATTAGAGGTAGTAGACATTAATTTAAACCTTGCAGGAAAATTATAGCAATTACCCTAGGTCACATAGTTTTTGAGAAAATCGCATTTTTCCGTTACACTCAAATTTCGATTTACGGGCTTTAGCAAAAGTGTTGAGCAGAGCTAGAGGTACCTATCGTAGCAGAAGTATAAAAGCATTGTTGATCATGAATTTCGGAAAAAATCGTCGGTAATTAGCTGAGATATTAAATCTTAAAGACACAAACGGTTTGGACATACATAATGACAGGGACGGCGTACTCTATGCTCCATCGACTTTTAAAGCCTAGATAACAATTTTAAGGATATATTGATGTAATGCAATGCCCAGTAGCAGTATAAAAGCAATAAACGTCAAATTGTTAAAAACAGACTAATTTAATGAGAATTAATCACATAAATACTATGGGAATCGCGACTAGTTTCCATTGAGTGGCTCTCTCAATACACCTAGTATGTCTTTAAAGGTTAACTAAAAACCTATATGGAGTAACAAATATACAGAATAGCTATATTTGCTATTATTTAGGTTCCATATATCTTTGAACTTTCATGGTATATCCTTTTATACTTTTATAGCATACAGGGTGCAAAGGAAAGTCCCTTTAACCTGAAAATGCTTGTGAGAGCTATAGCTATGCAAGTGAAGTAACGTCATAGTAAAGCGACTACGCCCGATTTAATGAAAACGACAGCAGCGCCCCCTAGTGGCAAAATTTGGAAGATGGACACTGCAAATCGAAAACGAAAAGAGATAGAGCAAAATTTCCAGTCAGAAAGTTTTAGAGCATCAATTAATTAGTAGAATACGACATTTGATTTACATGGATAAGATAAATCTTCGCCTGTTAACCCAAAAAATGTCCAAAATCGATGCACTCCATTTTGTGTAAACGTTTGAATGGAATACCCAGAAGTATGAAGAAATACGCACAATTTATGCTATAAATACGTACTTATCTCAGTGCATTTTGATAACATCACACACAAAAAAAAGACAAACTGTCTCACAGTGATAAAAATTTAACATTCGGTATGGTCGAAAAGTTCGCCATTGCTCACGATACACGTTTGTACAGTAGCGCTCAAAAGTATTTTGACAACCTTATATTCTCTCTTATTTTATTTAATATAAAAATGTAAAAGAAAATATATTTCCTATAATTGAGAACACTATGACTGCAGTTATTCAAATGTATCAAGTTTCAACTTGTTTGTTTACATTTGGCGCCACCGAGGAAATATTAATCCTCCTTAACTCAAAAGTATTTTGACAATTAGTTTGCATTTAATTGTTGAAGGTGTCAGTGGCGCTATAGCTTCGATTAGTGTTTATATCTACTTATTGTGATTATTTTTAAATGCCGAAAAGTGAAAAATATTGAAGTGATTCTAGAAAAGCCGCTGTAAATGCACTTAAGAAAGGTAGACTGCAAGCAGAATTAGCTCGTTCTTTTAACGGGTCTCGGCAGCTTATTACATGGAATAAAGTTTTTAATAAACAGAAATACATCGAAAATAAGCCTCAAAGTGGCCATGCGAAAAAACAACTTGCAATGCTAACTTTATTCTAAAAATGATATCTACAAGTGATTGTCGTAAGTCCGCTGTAATAATAAAAAATGAATTGAAAGAAAATTACGGCATAGAAATACACATTTCATCAGTCAAACGACGCCCAAAACTCTATGGTTTACATGGCAGAAGACCAGCAAAAACCCGTTTTTTATCTACTAAGAATAGAAAGGCTAGAGTCGCATTTGTAAAACGGCATAACCCCTTCAGGGGCAAAGCAATTCCATTGCTAAAGTGTTGAAATTAATGACTGACACCGGAATTTTGGTTAAAAAAAATTCGGTTTATTATGTGCGTGAAATATAGCTTTTTCTTATTTACAAATAAATTTGTTTTCAAATTCCGGTGTCAGTCATTAAATTCAACACTTTAGCAATGGAATTGCTTTACCCCTGAAAGGGTTATGCCGTTTTACAAATGCGACTCTAGCCTTCCTATTCTGAGTAGATAACAAACGGGTTTTTCCTGGTCTTCTGCCATGTAAACCATAGAGGTTTAGGCGTCGTTTGACTGATGAAACGTGTATTTCTATGCCGTAATTTTCTTTCAATCCATCTTTTATTATTACAGCGGACTTACGACAATCACTTGTAGATATCATTTTTAGAATACAGTCAACATTACAAGTTGTTTTTCTCGGATGGCCATTTTGAGGCTTATTTTCGATGTATTTCTGTTTACTAAAAACTTTATTCCATGTAATAACAAGTTGACGAGACCCGTTAAAAGAACGAGCTAATTCTTCTTGCAGTCTACCTTTCTTAAGTGCATTTACAGCGGCTTTTCTAGGATCACTTCAATATTTTTCACATTTCGGCATTTAAAAATAATCACAATAAGTCGATATAAACACTAATCTAAGCTATAGCGCCACTGACACCTTCAACAATTAAATGCAAACTAATTGTCAAAATACTTTTGAGCTAAGGAGGAGTCACATTTCTTCGGTGGCGCCGAATGTAAACAAACAAGTTGAATCTTGATACATTTGCATAACTGCAGTCATAGTGTTCTCAATTATAAGGAATATATTTTCTTTTAGATTTTTATATTGATTAAAATAAGAGAGAATATAAGGTTGTCAAAATACTTTTGAGCGCTACTGTATTTGTGAGAGTAATTCTGCATGCACATTTCTCAGCATGGAACGTCTATTGCAAGCCTCTTCAATACGACAACATAGATTTAACCCTTTCAAGGGTGGTGGCTAGACGGTCTAGCCACCTAATTTTAATTCTAAAACTGACAAATGGCACCAAGAATATTTTAATGAAATTTTGCTTTTGTAATGAAAGTGCAAATTAGCAGGTTTTTGTTTTCTGAGAAATTCGTTTGAATATTCTGGTGTTAGTCAATTATTTCATCAGTTTACGATCAGAATTCTTCTGGCCCTGAAAGGGTTATTCTGAAATTTTAAATGCATTGGAAATTAAATCTTTACAGACATTACAGCACAGTACAACGTCACAATCTGCAATTGTGCACTGCTACATTTTCGGAATGTGAATAGGCAAAGTAGAATAGTTGCTCATCGATTTCGGGGGTGCTACTGTCGTTTGCATTAGGTCGGGCGTAGTCGCTTTACTATACCGTTACCTCACTTACTATGCATAGCTGTAGCTCTCTCCGTACGCAAGTATTTTGAGGTTAAAGTGACATTCCTTTGCACCCTGTATACTATACAGCTATACCCAACCCTACGTTGTATAGTTTTTACAAAGTCTTAGTATTCCTTTAGCAAAGGTATTTTTTTAATAATACACTTACTAATTCATATATTATTGTACGGTACCCTCTGTGCGCGAGTAATACTCGCACTTGACCGTTTATTTTTAATTAATTATTAACGAAAGGAAAGCCATCGTATTTCCTCTGAAACGCAGTGAAAAAAAGAGAGAAACATTCCAGCATTAGTGTCCTAAGTAACCTACCTTATCGCCAAAAACCGTTACAGTGAGGACGCATGTGACCTCGCGTTTGGGAGATTTTTATTCGGCACTTGGAAGGAGATGTGGTGGCATTTTATACTTATTAATGATCTAGAGATTTAATCCTTTTCCCCCCGGAACACAACAGTCCGCCCCCTTTTCCGGAGTCCTCTCTGAGAAAAATGTATAAGTTCAACACTGATTTTAGTTCTATTTGAAGTTATTATCCTTGGCCTTGGCACCGTTCGGTGGGTCACCTAGTAGTGGAATAAAGGTTAATTTCGTTTCCTTGATAGCATATGAATTTTATGGTTAATATTAATGAATTAATTGGAAAAGCTAAAAAATAATTACATTAAATTAAATCTGCAGTTTAACTGTTTTTTATTTTATAAGATATTAGGTTGATGAAATAATGTTTTATGAAATATCTTTCGTAACTATGAAATAAAGTAGCTATCACATGGGAAAAAATAAAGTTGCATGAGAACGATGATAACATCAAATATAGTTATTGAGAAGATTTATCTCAGAATGATTTCTTACACCGTATGCGAATACAATATGAATACATTAACTACAGAAGGTACATATATAATTATTAATTTCACGAAAATAGTAAAAAAAACAACCGTATAATTCTATTTTTTAATCAAATGATGAAATATTTTATCTTTCAGGTAAGGTAACCAAAAGTTAACTCTAAATAATGCAAATGTGAAACGGTGAAAGTTGTTTTTCCTTTTTGCCTAATTATTTTGTATTATGTTTTACTGCTCACAGAGCTGTTTGGGAAAACTTAAGTTAAGGAGAAAAGACAGCGCTTTAGATAGGTGGAAAGAATAACTAGAATAATAAAATATGATTTTATTGTCTAGGGAAGGTAGATTAACATACAAATTTTCTTACAAAATGTGACCTTAAATGTAAGATAAACTAGATAATACTTGCACAGCAAAATGAATAATCACTATTAACATAAAATATAATAATCCCACAGGCCCAGTATGAGTAATTAAGAGTTTGCTCAAAGTAACATGAAAATTAATAATTAAAATTTAAAAGCGTTTCGGCATGAAAAAGATTCATGTCTTCATTAGGTTACAAAACACAATAAGTTGAGAATGCATTTCAGTATTAGTATATTTTCTAAAGTATGCAATTAAATATGAAACAAATGCAGAGATACGCTTAAAAAGTCTGTTTAAACAAGCTTGTACCACACATTTTAAAGTTATTTAAAGACTTAAAATACATTAAATATATTAACCCGTACGCACACGCGCCTACATTTGTAGCGTTATCATACGAGTGGGATAAATATCACCCTATTTTGTCCCCTATAATATTTTTGGCTAAATACATTTTAAAAACAAATCTACTTCTTTATATTATGAAATGCATCAGTACTATTTCTTTTTAGGGAAAAAATCATGTTTTTCATATTTATTTTCTGATTTTGTTACAGTTTCTGTAAAAATCACGTTTTTAAAAAAATAAAATATGCAAACGATTTGTTTTACGCTTTAAAACATGAATTACTTCACAAACTTGATATTAATTACATTTACTACCCTTTCATCAATATATATATATATATATAAGTAGCTGGTATCTTACTCTCACTAAAATTATTTTAGTGTGTGTATCCTGTAAGAAATGCACATAACGAAATAAAACTTTTGTACACGCAAGGGATTATTTAGCCCCATTAGGTATACTTCTCCTCTCCTGGCGAACAAACAAAATACATTACTTCAACTGTTAGAAAAACTAATCTCTTTCAGAATTGGATAAACATTATCAATCATGTTAGACAAACTAATCTCTTTCAAAATTATATAAACTCATCATTAATCAAGATAAACTGTTTTTTCCTGTCATTCAAAAACACTTTAACTATCATAAATAAAGACTTGTTTATTTCTTTACAAGATTACTTCCTGTTTGTGAGATATGTGGATAACAAACAAATAAACATTCAAATTAAATGACTGCTATTATGACTTATATAAGAACTATTTACAAAATTTATGACTTTAAGTACTGCAATGTAATAAGAAAGGGCAAAAATGTATGCTCCAATTTTGTATTTTAAGAAATATAAAAGTTATAGTTTAAACCAGAACTGTCACAATGTTCCTGAAGTATTTATCACATCAAAAGGATACACAATCTTTTAATAAAATAAATTCACAAGTTCTTATAGGTGAAACATCGCAGAATATTTCAGTTTTATCTTGGATTTAACCAACCTTTTTCTCATTGGATATGTTGAAGAAACTTACCTGCTTCGAAGTGGACGATCTACAATTAAAAGGTAAGGAGCTTTACCTTATCTTTATTTTGTGATTGAATGTGAATATTGTTATTTACCTTCAGTCTAATTTTTTATCTAAAAATGATTATGAGACTGACGCGCTGCCTTCCTTAAATATTAAATATTAGTATATGACAATTTAAAGGGTTTATTTGAAAATTAAAAGGTGGTAATAGAAGTCAAAAATGACGACATCAAAAGATGCACAGATAATAGAGAAGCTTAACTCTAATAATTACAATGTTTGGAAATTTAAAATCGAGATGCTTCTCACCAAAGAAAATCTCTTTGAGATCATTACTGATGAACCACCAAACCCAATTACGACCGATTGGTCCAAAAAGGACCGGAAGGCAAGGGCTATAATTAACCTCAGCATTGAGGATAGCCTGATTGTCCAAGTAAAAAATATTCGAAATGCAAAAGATACATGGAACACATTAAAGGCAATTCATGAACGCAGCAATTTATCAAGTAAGCTATACCTTTTGCGCAAGTTGTATAGCGCAAAATTATCTGAAGATGGTGATATGGTAAAGCATATCACAAACATACTTCAGTTGATAGATAAATTATCGGCAATAGGTGAATCCATAAAAGAAAATCATATTTCAGCGTTGTTACTGTGTAGCTTACCAGCTTCATATGATACATTAATAACGACATTAGAGTCCCGTAATTAAGAAGAATTGACACCTAGTTTTATTCAAAGTAAATTGATAGATGAATATAATCGCAGAAGCGATAGTTCAGAATCCTCTGAAAACACCGCAAGAGCATTTAAAACTACAAAGAAATTTAACAATGCGGGTTACAAATTCAATAATGCGGGATACAAGAAGGAACAAAAATACTGTTCAAATTGTAAATTAAAAAACCATAACACTAAAGATTGCTGGCATAATAACAACCATAAAAATAAACAAAACAATACTTCACATAATACGAACTATAAACAAAACTACAAAAGAAATTTTAATTCTTCACTTGTTTTCCAAAAGGATGATAAAACTGTAAGAAATGATTGTGTATCAAATTCGGATAAAAATGCCGATTGCAATGAACATGAAAGTCAACAAGGTAATAAACATTGTGCATTTATTATAAAACCGCGCAATAACAAAGCGTGGATAGTTGACAGTGGCAGTTCCAGCCACATAACAAATGATCAACATTTATTTACAGAAATTAAATCAAATGAAAAAACTAATGTTGTAATTGCAAACGGAAACAAATTAGTTTCTTATGGATCAGGAAATACATTAATAAAAACTTTAACTTCAAACGGTGAAATACACAACATAACATTAAAAGATGTTCTATTTGTTCCAGATATTGAATCAAACTTATTTTCCGTTAGTAAAGCTACAGAAATTGGATGCGAGATTTTATTCAAAAATGATAAATGTAAGTTAACGTATAACGGAATAACCCGCCTAGAAGCGGTAAAGAAAAATAACTTATATGAAATTATATTAGCAAATGAAAGCGCAAAAGTAAACTATGTAAATAAAACTTACAACTGCAACAATATTAATTGCATAGAATTATGGCACAGAAGATTCGGCCATAAAAAGTTTGCATCTATAAATCAAATCGAAGAAAAATACCTAGCGAAAGGAATACAAATTAATAATTGTAAACATAACACAACTTGTGAAACTTGTATCAAAACAAAGTTAACAGATGCACCTTACCCAAAATTAGCAGATTATAGAGCCACTAAACGATTAGCGTTGATGCACTCTGATGTATGTGGGCCTTTCCAGACACCGACCATAGGCGGATAAACATACTTCTTAGCATTTGTAGATGATTATTCTAGATTCACAATTCTGTATTTATTATCAAAGAAATCAGAAGTTTATGAAAAACTTAAGGAATTTGTTGCCTTAGTTAGTAATAAATTTGGCGAAAAGCCGAAAAATATAAGAACAGACAATGGAGGGGAATTTAACAATGATTTAGTGGATAATTATCTCATAAAAAACGGCATAAAGCACCAACACACTGTTCCGTACTCTCCAAGCCAAAATGGCGTAGCTGAACGTAAAAATAGAACTTTAATTGAAATGACGAGAGCTTTGCTTAGCGAAGCAAACTTGCCTCAAAAATTCTGGGGTGAAGCTATCTGTACGGCGAATCACCTGCAAAACCGCTTGCCAACAAAAGCTAATGAAAAGTCCCGTCTGAGCTTTGGAATGAACGTTCACCAAATTTGCATTACATTAGAGTATTCGGCTGTAAAGCCTTTGCATATATGAACAAAAATAAACGACAAAAATTAGATGATAAGGCAGTTGAAGGCATTTTTGTCGGTTACGACAATTACTCCAAAGGGTACCGCATCTACACAAGTGGTAAAGAAATAATAATCGCAAGAACTGTGAAATTTCTAGAAAACAAAAATACACACGAAAAGGTAGAAAAACAGTTAAATTTGAGAGAAAAACAATCCGATGAAAATGACAAATCACAGAACAAAAACTTAGTAGAAATTGAAGTGACAAACACTGAAGACACACCAAGTGAGCCAAAGCAATTAACACCAGAACCAAGGCGGTCAGATAGATCAAATAAAGGAATCCCTCCAGACAGATTCGTTTACATGACAACACACGAACATATAAAAGAACCATAAAATTTTCATGACATAATGAATATTGAAAACCCAGAAGAAAAATAGAAATGGTTAAATGCGACACAAGAAGAGATAAATTCTCTTAATAAAAACAAAACATGGACACTTGTAGATCCCCCACAAGGTAAAAAAATAATTGGATCCAGATGGATCTTTAAAACCAAATATGATGATCAAGGAAGAATACAGAAATACAAAGCGAGATTAGTGGCAAAGGGATATTATCATAAATATGGCGTAGATTACGAAGAAACTTTTGCCCCTGTTGTTTCATATACAACACTCAGATCTTTTATAGCAGCAGCAGCTTACCACAAATTAAAAATTAATCACGTTGATATCAAGACTGCTTTCCTATACGGTAAATTAGATGAGGAAATTTACATAACTCAGCCAGAAGGCTATATTATTCCAAATCAGGAAAACAAAGTATGCCGCTTAAATAAATCCATTTACGGGTTGAAACAAGCAGCCAGGGCATGGCACACTAAGATAACAAAATCGTTGAATGATTTAAATTTTAAACAGTCTAATTCAGACACATGTTTATATATTCGAAATGAAGGAGAAAGCAAAACGTATATTATTGTTTATGTTGATGACATTTTGATAGCGGGAAAAGATGACGAAATTAAAGAGATAATAGAAAAACTTAAGCAAGAATATGAATTAAAAAATCTAGGAGAACTAAGTTATTATTTAGGAATCAAAATAGAGAAAACAGCAGAAGGTTACGAATTAAATCAAAGGGGTAAGTAAAATAGAAGAACTAGTAAAAATGTTTAATTTAGAGGAAGCTAAACCAGTCGGTACTCCTATGGAACCTAATTTTAATAGATTAGAAGATGATGACAATTTACTGTCGAATAATATTAAATACAGACAGGCGATAGGTTCATTGCTTTATATCGCATCTGTCAGTAGACCTGACATTTCTGCTGCAGTTAATATATTAAGTAGAAGAAATGAAACCCCGCGTCAAAAGGACTGGATGGCAGCTAAAAGAATAATAAGATATTTAAACTGTACTAAACAATTAAACTTGCGCATTGACACGAAATCTGAACCGATTTTAAAGGCTTTTGCGGATGCCGACTGGGCAGGTGATACTTGTACAAGAAAATCAACCAGTGGCAACCTTTTTACCTTAGGAAATAATCCAATTTAACGGACTACAAAAAAAAACAGTCATGCATCGCCCTTTCATCAGCAGAGGCTGAATATGTCTCAGCCGCAAGTGCAGGGCAAGAAATTATTTATTTATTGAAACTCCTGGAAGATTTAGACTTAGCACAAACAAAACGTATCTGTTTATATGAAGACAACCAGAGTTGTATTAAAATGATTGAAAGTGAGAAGTTTTCAAAAAGAAGTAAACATATAGATATTCGTTTTCATGCTATAAAACAACTTAAAGAATATGGAATAATTGAATTAAAGTATTGTCCATCGAAATATATGATTGCTGATGCACTAACTAAACCAGTCCCCAAACCTGAATTAGTGAATCGCAGAAGTTCAATGAACTTGTTTGCCTCATCAATCTGAAGAGATTAAGGGGGCATGTTAGAAAAACTAATCTCTTTCAGAATTGGATAAACATTATCAATCATGTTAGACAAACTAATCTCTTTCAAAATTATATAAACTCATCATTAATCACGATAAACTGTTTTTTCCTGTCATTCAAAAACACTTTAGCTATCATAAATAAAGACTTGTTTATTTCTTTACAAGATTACTTCCTGTTTGTGAGATATATGGATAAGAAACAAATAAACATTCAAATTAAATGACTGCTATTATGACTTATATAAGAACTATTTACATAATTTATGACTTTAAGTATTTTATTCATATTAATAATCAAGATTTTTTTATTTGTTATTTTAATCATTTATCAATAATCTTTTTTTTGTAAGTTATATTTTTCATCAGTGTGTTTCTGCAATGTAATAAGAAAGGAGCAAAAATGTATGCTCAATTTTGTATTTTAAGAAATATAAAAGTTATAGTTTAAACCAGAACTGTCACAATGTTCCTGAAGTATTTATCACATCAAAAGGATACACAATCGTTTAATAAAATAAATTCACAAGTTCTTATAGGTGAAACATCGCAGAATATTTCAGTTTTATCTTGGATTTAACCAACCTTTTTCTCATTGGATATGTTGAAGAAACTTACCTGCTTCGAAGTGGACGATGTACAATTAAAAGGTAAGGAGCTTTACCTTATCTTTATTTTGTGATTGAATGTGAATATTGTTGTTTACCTTCAGTCTCATTTTTTATCTAACATCAACCACCTCTTCTCGACCTTGATCTTGAAAGATACAAGGCAGGTCAGAAGTGTCCTCAAAAAATGTATCTTTGTTTTCGAAGAAAAGATGTGATTGAGTGGAATTTACCCCAGTGCGTGTGCTTGCGGGTTAAAAATATTTTTCAAGAGTGTTTGCAAGCTTCATATGTTTTGGTTATTCTGGTTCTCTCCGTTTTTATCATTTTTATTCCTCGCCAAATGATTACTAAGCTTTTTTTTTAAAAAAATCATCGATTCCCATATGTCAAAGCAAGTCAAAAGAAAAAAATTCGCAACTACAACAATAACTCCGCTTCTAAATAATGTGATTAATCTGAGAATCAAAGAAAAGTACTGTTTAGCTCGTATAAAATTTTTTGTAATTGCATGTGGTTTATTTTGTCATAAGGAGTAATCTACATAATAAAAATTGTACGAGTTTTCATTTTTCAAATAGTAATACGCATTTTGACACTTCAGTTGAAATAAGAAAAAAATATATCGCTTATGCATTTTTTCTTAAATCTTCACAAAGTTATAAAGGAAAACATGTTTGAGGATTTATATAAATTTACAAACATAAAATCAAGATCTTACAGGGATATGGCCGGGTAGTTCAAAAATTAACCGAAATATTTTATAAAAAAAATCCTACACATAAAATACAATAACTTTATATAAAAGAAAATTTATACAACTCTCTGGTTACTAATTTTTTTTTTAGGAAGATGCAAACGATAACAGGAGACAGTCGCTTTAGACCTTCGAAAAGGAAGGTTTCGCTATATCGCGAAAACTAATGATAGAAATGAATTTTAAAAGAACATAGCTATGTTTCATTTGATTCATTTTATGTAAAAATAATTGTAGGTCATAGTTAAAAAAAAGAACTTAATATGATTAATAATTGCAAGAATTAAAATGTATTTTTGAATAAAATTATGCCTAGATTATTTTTGTGTTCATTTATTTTATTTCTTTAAACAAGAAAGAAAAAAATCATGCGTGAAGCATAGATTATGAAGCACTTTTCAACACATTCAGAATAATGTAACAAAACGGCACCGTTTAATAAGTTTAAAAATTATGTCTAAGTCAATCATATGGAAACATATAACACATTTGAAAACCCAATTTCAGCTGTTCCTATCTACAATCGGAAAATTATCCAAATTCTTTGAGCCAGCCTGTATATGATATATAGATTTGTATCTATTAACTACATGCATGTAAAAACTTAGTTCAGTTAGGAAATACATACCTCAGTTGAAAATTCCCCTTGAGCAATTTCCGCTAATAAGGAGAATGGTACGTGAATTCTTTGCATGGGTGCAAGAAATCTACCTAAGCCAAGACTGAAAACATTCCTGTGTATTATGTATCAAAGTGACAGGTTAAAGGAGACGGGCTAGAAGATTGTCAATATCTTGCATTATAGCTAAAAATTGATCTTTAACAAGAAAAGAAAGTGATTTAAAGTTTTTGGTTATAAAATTACTATTACTTAATTATATTAAATATAATTTATTATTAATCAATAAATTTCTTCAAGACTGAAATCAGTCCTGAGGCTGAAGACTTGCACCCATGATTCTTTGGTCCTGGTGTGTATACGAGGTATAGAATTTATATACAATGAGTAACATGCAAAAAATTAGTTCAATTTAAGTGGTCTTGTACCTTTTAAACGCGAAGAAAATTAACGAAAAAATTCAGTGTTTGAATTAGTCTATCTGCAAAACCTTTTTGCGTATAAACATAAAATTTTGACTATTGATTAAACAGATTGTGCTTTGTAATATGCTACCATTAGAAATTCATTAGACTTTTACAGAATTTGTGTATTGTTGAAATCTAAATAGCTCTTTTTTTTACTCCATAAGTCATTGCGCGTATGATATCTTGAGAAAGTACGTACGGATTGTTATGAAATTTGGTAAAGATACTAAACAAATGAGTGTGTTTAAAATGATCTACTCTTAGGCGAAAGTTATTTCATTAACTGTATAAAAAAATATTTTTGTACAAAAAAAATCAAAATTTTACATTTTTAATGAATAAAAATAGTCATAACTAAAAATATTACTATTGTAAATACTTAAAAGTAGATCATTTTAAACACACATACACTATGACGCAAAAGTTTAGACAATGAAGAAATTCTTACATACTTTGAAAAATATTTATTCAATTTTCAAATCACTGCTTGAAATTAATGTGCTGTACATATAAACAATATTTATAACAAAGAAAAGTGGAATTGTGCATATTGCAATAAATTAAATGGTAACAAAAATAAACTGCTGTCTCAAAAGTTTAGACACAAATTAAATAAAATCGAAATAAACAATTTTTAAAACCTGGTTGCGCATCCATGCTTATGTATTACGTCATATACACGAGATTGCATGGAAGAAACTAAATCTTGCATAGTTTGTGGATCGATATCGTACCATGCATTCTCAATAGATGTCTTAAGTTCCTTTTCAGAAGAGTATTGTCTAGCGTTGCTATAAACTTTGCGACACATGATGCTCCAAAGGTTTTCTATAGGGTTAAGATCTGGGCTACATGCTGGCCAGTCGAGAACTCTTATATTACGGGAATTAAACCAAGATTTTGAATGTTTTGCAATGTGAATTGAAGCATTGTCTTGCTGAAATTCCCACTGAGGACCCCCTAGAAGCTAGGCAAATGGCAGTAGGTTTCCTTCTAATGTCTGTGTATAATGCTGTGAAGTTTGACGACCACTGGTGAAGGTCAGAGATACTTGTCCATTATAGCAAAAGGCTGCCCAAACCATCACCGAGCCTCCTCCATGTCTGCGACTAAAAAAACGTAGAGGTTCCTTCCGCAAGTCATGCCAATACGATAAACAATCATCTGGACCATCCAGATTCCACTTTTTTTCATCGCTAAATATGACTGACTGCCATTTCTCTCCATATGACATATGCTTTCGAGCCCACATAAGTCTTTGTAACTTATGATATGGTTTCAGAGCTGGTTTCTTCTGCATTTTGCTATAAACGATTGTTCCCTTTTCCAAAATTCGTCTACGAATCGTATCCTTTGATACAGAGAGTCGCGATGAGCTTTGAACTCCACGTACGCTTATTTGTTGAGTGCTCGCTAGTCTTTGTATCAGGCGAGCCTCTCGTACATTTGTCAAACGTGGCCTCCCAGACCGACATTTTGCTTTATATTCGGAACCACTCGATAAAACTCGATAAATAGATTTTTTTGACCTATTAATAATAGCAGAAATTTCAGAAACGCTCTTCCCTTCACCTTTCAACTGCCAAATCCTTGAAACCTCATTCACTTGAATTTCTTTAGCTCTCGGCATGTCGACTATGAAGCGCAATCGTTTGCAGAACTTAAGTGCTCCAAATTTGTGACATCATCGATTCTAAATTTGCATATGCCAGCGAATATTCAAAGAAATTTAGAATAGTGTCTAAACTTTTGCGACAAGCACATTTGAATTTTTATGAAAAAAATTAGTATTATAGCAAATAAAACGACTGTCTTTTGTACATAGCATTTTAAATCAGTTTTTGAATATATTTACAGGTTTTTGTAATTCTGACGTCATAATTCTACATTTTAAAGTTGAATGACGTCATTGTCTAAACTTTTGCGTCATAGTGTATTTATTTAGTATCTTTACTAAACTTCGTGACAATCCATACATTCTTTCTCAAGATATGCGCGCAATGACTTATGGAATAAATTAAAGAGCTATTTTGATTTCAACAATACACGAATTCTGTAAAAGGCTGATAAATTTCTAATGGTAGCATATTACAAGGCACAATCTGTTTAATCAATATCCAAAATTTCATATTTACACATAAAAAGGTTTTGAAAAAAGACTAATTCAAACTTCGAAATTTTTTCGTTAATTTTCGTCGCGTTTAAAAGGTACAAGACCTCTTAAAAGCAAATACTGAAACTGAAACCGCACTTCCAGCAATTATTGCTCAAAGATAGTACTGTAACCGATTTATTTTGTGATGTGTACCTGTAGATGAACGACAAATGCTATGAATGCCCTATTCTATCATCATCATCTCGTAGTGAAATTCAGTGATTTATATCAGTTTCAATATATTTGAAATAGCGTAATGTCATGAAAATACTCTGCAAACGATTTTTCCCCATATACCATAATATAATGGAATTCTTTTGCGTGTCCCTGTAAATGAACTATTAATCCTACACACTTCATATAAAATACCGAACATGCCATGGTAAGCATCATTAACATGTTTCAATTGCATGAAAATCCAAGTATATTTACGTGAATTTGAGCGTGGACAGGCGGACAGACAAACCGAATGCATAAGCTCTTTTCAGCTTTGTTGGAGAGTGTTAAAAAGAAACATTCCAATGTTATGAGTTTTTGGGTACATAAAGATTTAAATTTGTCACGTGAATTTAATATTATCTTCCTCGATTTTTGAACCTTTTAATTCTACGAATATAAAAAAATGCATAAATTATGCACTTTTCAGGTTGTTTCATTTTTTTCGAATAAAGTGTCAAAAGTGGGTGTTATAAATGATATTTCGCACAACCCCTAATATGTAGATTTTGTTTTTACAAAATAAACTATTCAGAATGATAAAGAACTTTATACGAATAAGTATCTTGCTTTTCTTTTATTCTTGCATTTCTTAGAACTGAAGTTATAGTCATCTTTTGTATGTCGATCACATAAACATACATTAAAAAGTAAATACAGTACAGCACCGATTATGCGAAGAAGTCGGGACCGACCCTAGTTCGGATAAATGGACAAGCAGTTTAAGGGATGTTCCTGACTATACTGAAACCTTCGCACTTTATCCAGGCTTAGGACTGGCAGCAGCAGTTGGTGCTAGCGTGTTTAAAAACTTTTTTTTTTTTTTTTTTTTTTTTGTATCATTAAATTTTTTTTCTCTTTTTATAATTTCCTGAACTCCAAAGATTCTAATTTAAGCAAAAAAGCTTTCGATTGTTGCTTGTTTCAAAGAAGACGTTCTTTCCAATCTGCCCTATCTCGAATTCTTCTTAAATACGTTAGTTAAACAGGATCAGAGTTCTTCTGCCGTTCGAGCCATTTCATAGCTGTTTCCAATCATTCAAAGGCTTCGTTATGGGATGGACCTGGGTCCTTTTCAGAGCATTCGTTTTCATTTCTTCAATTTATTTTTCATCTTAAATCTTATCCTTAATCTCATCAACATTACAAAAAATGTTTTAAGAGAAATAGGCTGTTCGGATACATGAAAATTCGGTTAATTGGAGTTCCAATAATCGGCGCTTTACTGTAATATTAGATACACAAAAAGTGTTCAGGAAAAAGAGTCAGTAACAGGGCGAAAAGCCATGTAGGTAGTTCACTGAAACTATTGTACAGCGATATTACTCAAATTTTATGAAACTGCTAGTATATCTGCTCTTATGGGCAAGTCATACAGGGTGTACATAAATGAATATCCCAACTTTACAGCGCTATTAAAAAAAAAGAAAAAGTAAAACCTTGTTGTTAATCGGAAATCAAAAATAAGGGTTGAAAGTTTAATCCTTTATCTACGGCATTATGATCTACTGCAATTTTTTTCATGTAATATATTTTTTTCAGTTACTACAATGAAAATTAAAGGATAAACATAAAAGAAATTCTTAACCGTGAGAAATTTAATTATTTAGAGGTAATTAATTAAAGTGGTACTTTAAAGTACCGTCAGTACACTATGACTAAAATATCGTAACAGAAATCCACAAGATATTTCAACTGGAACCAGAAAATATTTTCAATTTAATAAGTATGTGAAATATAGATTTTTTCGTCTTTACAAATCAATCGTTTGGCCAATTCCGGTGCCAATCATTTATTTCAATCCTTTAGAATTGAAAATACTTTGCTCCTGAAACGGTAAAAAAAAAAAAAAATATTCTTTTTAGGTTTCGATCTTGTTAGCAGTCCTTTAGTTATGCAACGTCAATATTCTAGGGACAACATGTCCTCTCGCATCTCCACATAAGCAAAATATGAATTTACATTATGCCATTTCTAGCATAGCAAAAACGAGCCGGTGCCACAACTTTTTCAATTTCCTATAAAAAATAACAATGAAACAGAAAAGAAATACCAGGGAAATCATTACTACACTACATTTTAGTAATTACATTTTAAAACATATGAAAACGATGGATAACGACACAGACGAAAAGTAAACAAGAAGTTTTTCTCCAGCACCCAGTGTACTGACGGTACTTATAAGTACCAACGAGTAATTCAACAGTTAAATCAAATACATACACCGTTCACCCAAAATAGCTAGTCATATTGTATTCTGAGATCATGATGAACACATAAAAAAATCCAACACTTATCTTATATCCTTTACTGTGTTTGCAGCAATGAAAAGACGAGCGTGGCAATCTGTACAAAATTTTGGCACAAAACACATCGACTGGTTCAAAGATAGCCTCATTCCTCTCTAAAATAACAAACCTAGAACTACTGTTGCCATGTATTTGGATAAAGTGGAGTTAAAAGATCGTTTTTTTGCAAAGTACCATTAGAATATTAGTAATATTCACTATGGTATAAAAGTTTAAAGTGAGTGGTACTTATAAGTGCTGTCAGTAGATAAAGGGTTAAATTCAACACAGTTACAAGTGTTCAATGAGAGGCTCTTTAGAAACACAAACGATATCGGGTCAATACGATAACTCATCCCACACGTTTCTCAGCATGGTTTTTGTGGGGGCCTCATCAAAGATCAGGTGTTTGTTCCACTGATACCAACTCACGTTGATGAACTTAGGACACGCCTATCTGCAGCTAGAGTTTATTCTAGAAGACAAGTAAAAATTAAATTTAAAAAAATCGGGTAATTAAAACTCTCTGGTGATAGTACTAAAGTTCCAAACGGAACAAAATTTCGGTAATGTTTGTAGTTAAACTGAAAATTGCAAATTAAACTATAAAAATTGAAAAAAGCCGCAGTCTGAGAGACCGGTAACATCAGTTAAAGGTTAATTCAAGGATAATTATAAATTAAAACTAAGATGATCACAAACGTACTTGCGAAGGAAGAAAAAAATGAAAGAAAGACACCCGACCCATGGAAAAATCGAATTATGTATCACGATGGCGATTTGTTTCTTGAAACTTACGATTTTTTCACACCATCGTTTGAAGAAATTCGAATTTTTTTTCGTGCTCCCTTGACAAAAATCGCATTTTTTTACTTCGATTGATGAAATTGATTTTTTTCCGCGACCGATTGACAAAATTCGTAATATTTATCTGGAATTTTAATCCTGAAGGGGATCACGTTGAACTATTAAAACTGTGTTGAATTTAATCTTTTAACTGTAACATTTGATTTCTGACGAACAACAAGGTTGTACTTTTTTGTTTTCTTTTAATAGCCCTGTAAATTTGGAATATTCATTTATGTACACCCTGTATTTTGCAGAAAGTCTAAGTTGGTCGATATAGGGGTGGAATCATTTCCCATAACAGTTGCTTTATTTTATAAGGAGGAGAATTATTAATCTTTTCTATGGAACTGGCAATATAAAACGGATTTATTTATATTGACTAGAAGCACTTTACTATGTATGAACAGTGATTCAAAAATTGCTAACAGACAAAGAAGCATTAGTATCGCAAGAAATGTCGGGGGAAAATGAGAAATAAATTCGAAAATGATGACAGTTCTTCCAAAAGTGAGAAGCTTTTTAAAAAGGGGAAAATATTTTTTTTTAGTAACTTTTAAAAAGATTGAAAAACTAATTGAATGCAGTCAAATGAGAATAAAAATGTTATATGTGTAAAAATCTGAAAGAAATATAGAAACAAAGTTAAGCAAGTGAGAATCTAACAATTCCATGAAAAATATAAACGATTGAAACGAATATAATTTGTAATTATTCGCATTTGTAATTATTTAATTGTTTTTAGGATAACAAAAATTCTCATAAATAAATAATATAACCTAACTCATCGTAACAAATTACACTCCATTTGTAAAAAATAGCTCAGTAGAATTGATATATTATACCGTACATCTGATCATCATATAATTTTAATTTATAGTCTATTGAGCCCTTGCTTTTTATAGGCTGAAAAATATCCTTTCGGTCTTAACACTAGAACAATTCACGTCGTAGAAACATACTTTAAACAAGAATTTTTATTTAATGTTATTTAACTTAATTAGTTTACGTATTTCTGTCTGTATACAGGGTGTTGCAAAATTCGACCGACAAATTTAGAGAGATGATAGTAGGCATCAAGAGGATGAAAAATTCCCACTGAACATGTGGTCTCAAACCTCTTATTTTGTCACAAATACAGGGTGTTTCATCCTGACTGAACTTGGGCTGACAGTAATAATTTTGAGAAAAATAATAACACTGCAATGAAAATGCAACGATATGTACTTTGTTTTGTGTGAAATGTTATACCATCCCGAAAAGTTCGGGAAAAACAGGGTGCTCAAGCAACCGATGATACCGTAAGAACTGGTAATCGCAGTCGAAAATGTGGAGTGTCAAGTGCGTACTGCTGGCACGTATAATGGAAACTTCTACCACTTTTTTGATATTATCACATTTACAACGAAGATGAGAATGGCTATTAAAAGTTTTATAATGTACTTCAGTTTTCTGAAAGTCATTACCTTCAACCCAAATTGATTTACGGTAGAACACCCTGTATTTTCGATTAAATACGTGGTTTGCTTCTCCACGTTCTATGGTAACTTTTTATCTTCTTGATGCCTACTATCATTCATCTGAATTTGTCTGTCGAATTCGGAAACACCCTGTATATTCGATTTATTTTCTAGAGAAATTTCTGTCTCAAGTCTAAAAATATCTATTCTCTCCAGGTCAAATCGACCGCTATGGCCTTTCTAGATTTGAGTGATAAGTAATGTGTCACAAAAAAAAAAAAAAAAAAAAAAAAAAAAAAGGTATAAGGTCAGTCTGCCTAAATGAGACACGATCCCCCGTAATTTTGTTGCATTTAGGGTATATTTGGGATTTTATTATATAAAAGTATATTTTATTAAGCAACAAATTATTGAATACTGTACCCTTAGTTCAAAACTAACTTGTTTTGTAGAAATTTAATAATTATCTGTAGTATAAAACCACAATATAGGATTATCGCATTTAGGTCATTTTTGTCACATTTACGGCAGCTAAAACCTAAATGAGACGTTCATAGTCCTAAATGTGATAATGTATTTTATAGATGACAATTCATCTGAAAAAGTTCATTTAACGATTAACTGCTGTGACAGAGAATTGCCACATTACAACTGTGAGCGGTCTGCGAAACCATTCGACTGAAAGATGAATAAAAGGCGCGATTAACTCATAAAATACTGTTTTTGACCTGAACTGTTAGTACAGTACTATTTCTAATAAAATTTCGCTGTTTCAAACATTTCAAGCAATAGTACTAGGCTCGAAATGAAGCAAAATTTCGCTGTATCGATTAAACTGGAAATTACAAGTTAAACTGCGAAATAGGAAAAAAAAGCATCTCTAACAGCAGTTAAGTGTTAATTGTAATTATTTTTTGAATTAATTAACCCTTAACTGCTGTGACAGGAATTGTTGCATAACTACTGTGAGCGGTCTCCGAGACCGCTTGATTAAAAGATGAATGAAAATAAATAAATGCGTTCCTAATATAAAAAACTCTCATCCCTCTTTACCACAGAGCTATGGCCATAAATAAAATTAAATGATTGTCGCAGAAAACATCGTTTAAAATTCGTGGAATTCGTGCGTCAATATTAACCCATAATTTATACACCAGTGCGATTTGGGTTTCCGTAACTTCAACTCCGCATAATTTTGCTGACAATCTGGTGATAATGAAATATAACTACATGATCCATATACGAAATTTAATAAGGAATCAAAATGAAGTATTTGATTTTATCAAAATTCTTATTTTGTGAATGAAAAATACGAATTAATTAAAGACGCCGCCATTTCGGTTGGTGCGAATTCACAGTGTGGAGCTTACGGGTTAAAAGAGTATTTAAAAGATAATTATAATATTGTTATCTAGACTATTTATTACATATAACTTTATTATAAAATGTCACATGATAAATATGATATAGATATAATATATAGCCTTAGAAATAGATAAAATCCTACAATATTTCTAATAATTCTGACTAAGCCAAAGAAAAGCTCTATGCCTAATATTCTGTTGCCCCCCCCCCCCCTCTTCATTTTTCTTGTACTTTCACAAAAAAAATTAACATTTTCTGTATTTAAAAATACGTATATGGAAACAAATATTCATTTAGATAAACATGGTTTTATTTTTTTTTTTTTATCTTTCTCTAATTTAAAAGTAGAAAATGTCGATTATAACGAATAAAAAGTGAAAACAGAATAAAAATATCAGATTTTATAAAAGTGCTAACAAAAATTATGGACTCCTAAACCAGTGAATAACTCAATTGCATCACGTTTTAATTAGAGACAGCTTTTAAGCTACCGAATGGTACAATGTTGGCAAAATTAACTTACTTAACCGCATTAAAATAAGCATAAATTGTTTTCAATCTACACAAGATTTTCCAGAATTTTTATTATGTAAAATTATTGCAAATTACTTAATTATGTGTCTATATTAAGTTACTGGAATGGACACTCCGTTTCTTACACCTTTTTTTATTAAAAATTTTAAAGAAACGTATTTTTCTTTTTTGATCATCTTAAACACATATTTAACCACCTGGTTAAAGAAAAATATTAATGGAGGATTATGCAGACTCAACACAGACACATACAGGCAGACTGACCTTACTCAAATGTATGAATTTGAACACTCACTTCACAGTTGTAAATATATAATGACAAATATTCTAAAAGAGGTATAGTTTGTTATTTCAACGTTGTTGTACGTATGATTGGTGCGGTGCACAAAAGTCTAAAAGTTAAAATTTATTCATTAATAGAGATGACGAATATCTTTATTTTCAAGCTGATCTGAATGTCAGACAATTCGAATTTCGACACTACTCTGGTTCTTTGGAGCCCTTATAACAGAATCGGAGATTTTAGATTATGAATTCTCTGAAAGTTACTGAAAGGAACCTAACTAATTAAAGAGGCAGTTTAATTTATGTTGGTAAAAGTGCTTTTGTTAACCACTTCACCGGCTGCCCCGAGATACGTCGGGGGTAAAAGTACTGTTTCCCCATATCTGTCGCCGGTGAAGTGTGTAGACAGCTTTAGAACTGAAATCTTGAAAAAGTTTAGGGGGGCTGAAACAGTCAAATGTGTCTTTACTTATGACGATAAATGTGTACTACATTTTTACAAGACATTTCTATTAAATATACCTACATATTTAATATAGAATAAATGTGAAAAAAAAACTTACAAAATATTGCATAAAATTACATGCTTACTGTAGCGAAGTTTGTATAGGTGGCGCTACAGTTATTACATAACGTACACAAGCTCGTTTATACGTTGAAATCATCATTTTTTGTCAAGACAGCGTTCTGTGCAGTTGTGAGTGAATCATATCACAGGTGTCGGAATTCCAATCCCGACAAATTTTTAGGGCTTGTATGGTGGACGCTTCTGTAAGTAAGGTAGAGGAAGTTTTTGATGTATTACGAGGTACAATATCCAAGATTATGACTGCATACAGGAAGGCTGGAAAACTGCATCTGACAAATACCAGTGCATTGTAAAAAAAAATATCTGTAAAGTTACTAAAATTTTTCCAGGAAAATGGGATTCCTAGAACTTTTTATGTAACGGCAATAACAAAAATTGACGTAACAGATACACTTTTGCACTGTAAATCAAACAATCTGTATGGTTACTAAGAATTTTTTAGGAAACTGGTATGCCTAGAACTTTTTATGTAACTGCAACCCGGGTTACGTGTTGGGGTGATTTTTGACAGCCAATTATCTACTCGAGGGATATAGGCCCGAGGGGGAGTGCCCTCCGTGGGGGCCTTTCTAAGGGAACCTAACCCGTATTTACGCATGGAAATACAAGATTCGAAGAAAACCACGAAAACTCCGAACGATTAGGCCGACGGCGCGATTGGGTTCGAACCCAGCACTTCCCGTCTACCAGTTTTGAGAGCAGAACCTCTCGGCCACTGCAACCCAGGTTACAGATAAAATTTTAGAAAGATTACTGTAATTTTAGTAGATTCTTTTGTAAAGCTACAGATTTCTGCAGCTTTACAAAATCTAGTTTTGTAGATTTACATCTTTTTTTATTTACAGTGTACAAAAAAAATTTAGTAAGTATACAGATATCTGCAACTGTACATCTGTAGAATTAAATTTTTCTTGCAGTGTGGGGATGGAAATGCATGTTGATTGACAGAGACAGACGAGCACTGCATAGAGTTGTGACCAAAAATAAGAAGTCTGCTGCAGAAAAACTGACTGCTGAGCTGAATAACGTGCTCACAAATTCTATTAGCATCAAAGGAGTGCGAAGGGAATGTCATAAGCAAGACGGCCATACTAGTCAAAGGTATATGGATTTTGAAACGTTTTCCATATTTTTGTCAAAATTATGGATAAAGAAAAGAAGTGGATAACATAAATACGTATTATGATGCATAGCTGTCTCCTTTTTAAGAAAGGTTAATTTATAAAAGAGAACCTCTTTGTATTATATCTGAATTATACAAGTCTATATAGGTTGTACAGAAGACTACATTTAAAGGTGTTACTATTTTTGCTATCTATCAAATTTTGAGCAATTCATGATTTTAAGTTATATCTATCACTAGGTCATAAAAAAATAGAAGGCTGTGTATTTTTTTTTAACGAATCACAAAAGTTATTTTGTCTCTCTTGAAACGGCAGGGTCATAACTATCAGCCCAATAATCGTTTTTCCTTAACCCTTAAATGCCGGGTGTTACTTTTCGACAACATACCCAATTTAGGCTCTGAAATACTATTAGAATAATATTGAAGCTATAATGCCTAATGGTGCCAATAAAATACATTTTGAAAATATTATTAAATCGATTTTCAACATGTAGATGGCAACACTTGTGCTGTTTAAGAATGAAGATAGATTTATTTTTTCAATTGTTGCTACTTGTTCTTTTTGTTTTGTTTGGAAGCTTGAGAAATACCCTACTTTGTTTTGCAGTAAGCAAGTAAAATTTATTTCTTATTATAGTTTCTAAAATTCTTGTTTGTTTAATATTATAGAATTTTATCAAGGAAAATTATTTTTTCAATTAAAAACCAGTATTGCCGATTAGTAACAAACTGTTTTTTAGCCGTAAACCATACTTAAAACTAAATATGATTTTTGAAGTATTTTTCCAATGATTTATTAAAAAAATTAAAGCCGAAAAACATTATTACAATGATTTTTGAAAAGTCAGGCATTTAAGGGTTAAAAAACGGATTACAACCAGAATGTCTAGGGTAGTTTTATCGCAACAAATTCTAAGACGCAGAGGTGATTAAATTTTGAGTACAGAAATTTTATAATTTTATAAAATCCCTAAAATGTTTTAAAAAATATATAGAAAGCTTTATTATTATCCATAATATGATTAAAATATAATTTTTAAAAGCATGTATAAAAACGTATAAAAGCCAGTGAAATAGAACTAAATATAACTGCCGGCAGTCTAACCCGTATACGAACATATATAAATCCTTTTTACCTTTAAGACAAATTAGGTTTTATTGTTCGTAGTTTAAAACAGAAAAAAACTTACGCTTAAAGATGGAGAATATAGGAATCGTAATATGCAATATCGTACAGAAAATGATATATGTGACTAAACAATAAATAGGAAAAAGGCGAAACAATAAATGGAAATTTAAGATTTTTTGAAAAAGTACGACAAATTATATATACATTGAACATTTGGTAAACTTGCCGTATTTTCATTTCTATTTTAAGAATATTTTATTTGCTTAAAAAATCTTTAATTTTTGGAATGTTTTTATTTCCTATTCCTGGGAGTGGTAAACTTCAAAGATGATAAACATTTTTTGATTCATCTACATATCTACTATTTTTTTATGTAAAACATATAAAAGCCAACTAAATTATTAAAGGTGCGCGCAAACATACGAACCAAAAGTGGCTGATCAAGGATAAATTCAACAGATCGAAAAATATCGATAATACCACAATGCAGTTTCGACAGAGGGTTAAAAGTACATAAATGCTCAGAAAGACATAAGATATTTTAATAAAGACGAACTCTGTTGACAGAATAAATGCATATGTTACCCATAATTTCCACTACAAATGCAGTATCCTGGCAGTGACTGCGTCGTTTAAAGAAAAAAAAAATCATGACTTTTTCTATATTTCTGTGAAAGACGTTTTGTGCTACTCTCTATACTTTTGATAATATTGAATTTTAACTTTTTCTGTTATTTGGATCATGCAGTATGTGAATATACGAGAGTGGATGAAATATAGGAAACTTTTTTTATAATCAATCGAAATTTTTTATACATGTTGTCATGGCAACTATGGCAAGTTGATTTCGGTCTAAAAGTTTTTTGGTATCGTTATAGATATATTCATTTATTTAGCAGCAGCATTATGAATAAACACAAAGTACCTAGTGCGGTTGAGCAAAATGTAGTTATTAAACTTTCAACAAATGAAAATGTCACATCTACTGAAATCTGGTACAGATTATACGCACCATTCGGAAATGACATCCTGGCAAGTTCTCAAGTATGCAAATGCGCAAGTTGTTTAAAAATGGCCATAAAAAAGGTGAAACAATACCTCTCAAAATGTGAAATTGTTCCACTGAAGCAAAAACTTACAAAGTTCTGACTTATACTTTTTGAAACAAGACGATGTAAAAGACAAATATGGAATAATGCTCAAAACTGAAACTATTATACTGAAGCAAAAACTGACAGAGTTCGTATATAATTTTTGGAATTAACGGGGTAGTTTCTACATCCTTTCTTGTAATGAACGATGCACAATTAATGCAGTATAGTATTGAAGATTATGGTTTTGCCTATAGAAAGCCGAATAATGGGTGTTTTTAGCAATTTTTTTCTTGAATAGGAATGAAGATTTTAGCTCCGGTTTTTTTGCGAGTTATTTGTTATCATTTGAAGAACATTTCAAAAATTTTTAAAATAAAAAATTGATGATGTGGGTTGATTTGCGTGGGTGGATGCTGTGATAGAGAGACTTCTGGTTGCTGGAGTCTTCTTCCCTAAAAACTTGAGATATTGATAAGTAAATGGAAATATCATTTGAACTACTTAAATGAGATTTTTAAATTTTCCGTGGTGGAGTACGAATGCGCGAACAACACAATAACCTCAGATCCAGAAGATTCAAACTAATACTTGTAGCGTAATAAGGAAACTTTAATGAAAATCTGAAGAGACACATAAGTGCCTTGGGAGTGACCCCCCTTACATACAATCAAAACTTAATCTTTACATTCTGAGAAGCAGGCAAAGAGTGAGTAGTTTCACATTTTCATTCGTAAAGTTTTGGCGATCTATAGATATTGGGTAAGACACAGATCTTGCCAAGGGGTGACCGTTACATTGGAATACATGGGGTAGTTTCAATTTAGATGAAAAGCCTAATAGGCGATAATTAGCCAAGCGTTAGTCCGTGAGAAAGTAAGAAAGAATCCGAAAGCTGTCAATAGCATTGGAATGAGTGCGGTAACTTGAAAGGCGACTTAAGTTTAAAAGTACATCTGGATATTATTATCTAACCGCTGGTTTAACCCAAGTTTTGACTATCTCTTAGTAAAGGATCAAATTAAAAATCTGACAGAGAGAAATTTTATAGGCAGATGCAACGCAAAAAGAATGAATCTTTCGAAATGAAATGGCTGTGAATAATATTCTTTTTTTTATTTTATTTACATAGATAAAAGAGCACAGAGAGAGTTTTCTGGGAACGTTAAAGTAATGTGAAAAGGAAAGTAGATTAATTTAAAACTTAGATATACAAACAGAAATAGAAAGGGGATTTTTATATTGATAGTTAATATTAAATTTTAACTAACTAGGGATCATATGAATTACCTTTAATAATAATATATGTGATATCAAACTATATTTCCCCCCAAAAACCGACCAGCCTTGAACGCCCAGAGATGGGGAAGGGAAAAGAGAGAAAAATAATCTGTGTCTTCTCCAAAGAAGTAATAAAAACTTTACATGAAACAATACAAAACAATATCTTGAAATTGCAAATATCTATATATATGTGATTATATATATGTCATGACTTAAATATTCTTCATAATGTCCTTTTTATAAAGGCTCAGTAGAAGTTCAAAAAGGTTCACGTGAACTAGCCTTATAGACTATGTTTTAATAAACAGTATTCTTTACTGTACTTGTGCACATATTAATTCAACAACAGGATTTTTTTTTTTTTTTTTTTTACCTGTTTTGTATTTTGTGACGTCACATTAAAAGTAAGGTACCATTATCAGTAAATTTGCAAATATTTGTTAGAAACTGCTTGTCATGACCAGTATTGAGAAGCTTTAAAAGAAGCTCTATAATTCTTCTCAAAATCTTGATGCAGTTCGGATCATTAAAAAAAGTGGACAAAATATATATAAACACAACATATAACTAATTAACATACACTATGCAAAATAGCAAAATAATATTTAAAAGTATGAATAAGCGATATAGATGGGCACAGAAAAGTAATTGGGGCACCCCTTCAGGAATGTTTCTTAGCACAAATGAAGTGTGTAACCATAGAACTATAATTTTAAATTGAACACAATTTCTGAGTGCAGTGATTAGAAGAGCAAAAGAGATGCATTACTTACAAAACAAAAGTGTCTAATATCAAAATATAAAATATTTAAAAAAAAAATTCTTATTTTTTTTGTGAGTAGTAGTCGTTATCTACTAATAGCAACTACAAATACCTCATGCAGTGAGCCCGTTTATTTATCAAAGTTTTAACTTATTAATATCTCAAGATGACATTGTGTTAGTGAGGATCTGTACTGTGGATAAAGATGAGGAAATTCCTAACAATTTACTGCAACTGAACATCATTTGTGATTTAAAGTAACTGTTTTTTTTAAACACATCGTCTGGCTTGTATAATTTAAAAGTGGTGTGTATCGAAAAAAAAAAACACTTTAAAAGTATTATTTGAGAAAAGAAAATGTATTATGTGATCGTAGAAAAAGCATATGACAAAAGAGAAAAGCAACCGCTACAAAAGTATAGAGTTGTCTTAAATATCAGTGAAGGATTAAAATTATGTAACTGTAAAAAAAAAAGTCAATTTGCAATTAGGCAAAGTGATGATGACATTACTGTGTCATGGTACATAGAACCAAGAAATTAAACGATAATTTAAATTTTATTGTTAACTTTTATATTATTAATTAACTGGTAACTTTTAAAATGTGAGAAAGTTTAATGTTGAAAACCTGGTGTAACATAAAACTAGAAAAGAAAAAAAAACATGAGCCTAAAATAAAAAAATATGCATAGTATGTGAAGAGGTAGTTTCCTATTTACTGAGAAATCTTTGTTGTTAAACAAAGTGATGGTGACATGAGAATGTCATTACATAAAAATATGAAAAGAGAAAAAAAAATAAGATCATGCTAAAATATAAAGTTTAATAAATGTTTATGTTGCCATGTATCATGTAAAATTAAAAATAGTCCTGGTATAGTGAGACATAAAAACAAACATTCAAAAAGAATGTTAATGTGCAAAGGTTCAAAAACTTGAAAAAATGAATATTTTCAATTCAGTATACAATGTTTAAAAACAAACAAACATATATGCATGACAAAAATGTAAGCAAATCTCAATGAATTAACGATGTATACGAGTAGCGAAGCAATGTGTGTCAGTGAACAAAGGTTAAATTCAACGACATAGTTGCATGTGTAAATGAATACAGCAATCTAAGTATATCAATGAACAAAAGTGAAAAATTATTTCAAAGAAATAATGTGTAGGGGTACTTCACTGACTAGTGTAAAAGTAATACAATGAACTAAAGTGTGTGTAAAAGAATGAAACTTGCTATGAACTCATGTGTCTAACAAAAATATTATTACAAAGAACTAAAGTGTCTACCAAAACAAAATTGGTATGAACAAATATGCAAAACAAATCACAAGAAAGAAAACAAACTATGAACTAATATGTGTAAGGAAAAATTCTATGAACTAAGTATTGTCATGAAAGAAAAAATAATAGTGCAATTGGTCCCTGAAGTACACAAAGAATTGACAATGCTATGAACTCGTGTAAAGTGTTTTTTCTATGAACTCAATGAACTATGAAGTCAGTTGTGTAAACTATGAACTCAGTTGTATGAACTATGAACACAAACTCAGTGTGTACATATGGAACCAAGAGCATTGTATCACAAGTACAAAAATGCTTAGCCTAAAGTTAAAACAAACAAACAAAAAAAAACAAAGAACTGTGCTTTTAAGTAAAGAAAAGCGAAAAGGACAAACGTGACCAGGAAAAGCTTCTTGTGTGATAAAAATGTAAACATATGTAGACAACTTTTGAACTAAAACTATAAACAAGTGTCTAAGGTTTTATTCCGAATTTCCAAAAAATATCTAAAGAGATGTAAATGTTGTAAAAAGTGTATAGTGTTGCTGTGTACCCTTCTGATAAAAAAAATCTTTTACATGTGAGGAGAAAAAAAAACGATCCACATCATAGTATTTTCACACAAAAACAATATATTCTTAATCATCCGACCATTTGCGCGCCGAATAGTCCGATGAAAAAAATATATATAAAGCAGTGCACAATTAATTTCTAAAAAAAAACAAACCTTTAACTTTAAAGTTAAATGTGAATTAAATTATCACTTATGCCATATGGTGAAGCAATAAAATGTACCTAAGTGTATAAAAAGTGAAATATTAAAAAAGTGATTTTTTTTTTTTTTAGAATCCTTCACAATGCTGTATATATCGAGAGAAAAAAAATACTGTATGTGTGTGAAGGGAGGGGAAAAGAAAACCCCAAACTCATGAACTACCTGAAATGAAACACATGAACGAGTGTGTACGCAAGCATACACAACGTGCAAGTAAACACATGAACAAATTATATTATTCCACATGAACTACCTGTAATAATGTCCCATTGAAGTAACATTTTTTATGCATTTGCTAACAAAATATACAGACAGTATGTGTGTAATAACCCAAAACACTAACATACGAGTGAGATTCAATTACATAATTAATGAGTTAATCACCAAAATGTAATGAATAAGGGTTAATAAAATCAATGAACTACGTGTAATGTGTGAATGAACTCTGGTTAAACTCTAAACTAGCCACAATGAACTACTTGTGAGGAAAAAAAAAAGGAAATACTGTCGAATAGATCGTTAGCAAAGTACAATGTGTAAAAAACAAATTGAACAAAATATGTAAATAAACTCATGAACTAGTGAAATGTATGTATATGAATGAACAAAATTATATTCAAAAAGAGCAAATTTTGTGTAACATAACCAAGTATCTAACACATGAACCACTTGTAAAAAAGTTGGAAAAAATTATAAGAAATCCAAACCTCTTTTTTAAAAGTTTTTGTGTACAACCAAAATTAATTAAGCTGTAGAGGTACATACTTTCTTAGAACCTCAATGTACAACATTTTTTTTAACCCTCCGTCTACCAGACGGGTCCATTGGACCCGACAGGTACATACAAAATATTCATTCAAACCAGAAATTTCTTTAAAATAAACTAAGTATATAAACCAGACAAAAATAAGGTAAATAAATAAGTTAAATAGTTTTAAATAAAAATTCTGGTGTAGAACGTTTTATTAAAACTTGAATAAAATTCCCGGTAGATCTAGGGTTAAATGGGCGTGCATGGCCGACTTACTGCTATCAATAATGGTTCTAGAACAATTCGGAATACTTTACAAGAACAAAAAAAAATCTCATTACCAAAAAAATCAAAATTAATCAAAAATTATTATTTGTCACACACTTCTCTTTCTTTTACCTAATGCATTCGTGAAATTTAAATATAAAACGAAATGGGGAAAAGTCAAATTTTCGGAAAAAAATATGGGTATCCTAAAATTGTCGCATATTATATGACACAACATTTGAATTTAATAAACTTAAAATGCACACAATATAAACCCATCACATTTAAATAAAAAAAAAAACTTGAAATAATACTATAAGCACGAAATAAAAAATTATGATAACATATGAAAGCATAAAATATATCTAGATTGCTTTAATTATTAAACTTTTCCTTTTTTTTTAAAGCAATGGGAAACGAACATCTATCTATATTTAAAAAGACTTACCTTTGATAAAAATAAAAAAAATGTTAAACACATATAGTCAAATTAAAATATTCTGCACCAGAACCAAATAATTGATGGCACACGAATAAAAACACAATACTGAAATTTAAATATAAATTTCCATTTTTTTAGTTTTCATAAATGTAACCCTGCATAGATAAAACATAACCCTTGTAATGAAAACTTACTTGTCATTCAAAGCTAATTAAATATACTGAAAGTGTTATTAGCATAGTTTAAACAAGTGACATCCATGCAGGGAAAAAAATGTATGTAAAAAAAAAAGAGTAACCAATTTTCACAACTTCCCTCCTGATATACTAACTTGGGGGTAAAAAGAAAACAAATTACTAAAATACAGTAATTCCCTCATGAGTAAAATAATCAATTATAACTCCATTAATGTTGTGAACCACATTAAAACAAAATAAAATACTAACATAGAATACATTAACTTCAAAAGCTTTCTCAACTAAAGAAAATATATTCGTTGTTAAAATTTGTTTTATATGTGACTGAATCCACAAACTATATCATGGATATTGTTTGGCATTATTTATCTATTGCCTTTTTTTTATTTCAATGTATTTTCTTTTTCCTTTTTTTTCATACTGACAATTTAGCTCAAAAATGTGAAGTCTTAATGTACATGTAATGCACAGAAATGTCGTAAAACTAGACATAAAAAAAAATCACATCACGGGAGCGACAACTGTATTTTCGAACATGTTGGGACATATTTCACAAATAAATTTTGAACACCGATGACTAATCAACCGTGTAGAAATTATTCACTAAAAGCACACCACGTACCTTAATCACAATCCCGTTTCACACTTTTATTTTGCAAGTACACGAGTGCTTCTTTGAGATCTTGAATACTCAAAAACAGATTCACACACCTCGCGCGCACAGGCACTATTCGAAAACTGACACTTGATTTTTCTCAAGTAGAAGATGAAAATCCTCCGATCAGGCGAAAATGACACACGAGTCGAAAATTCTTTAATCATCCACTTTCTTATACCCTTATCAGGCGAGCGCAGGAGAAAACGAAACAATATAGTATCTGGAAACAACAAACATATTTTCGACTCAAACGTTGACATCAGAGACCAGCGTATTTGAATGCCCGTAGATCACGTAGCACCCCGTCGGCGATGAAACGGTCGACACACAGGGCTCACAGACCCGGATGAATGTTTCCATATAATTGTTTCTATAAGTGTTTCCATATAATTAAGTAATCCAAAGAGCGAAGATTCGTATTTTTTTTTTAATAGACCAATGCTGAATAAAAGCGAGGGTCACTCCCAGCTACAAGTTTAAAAAAATCTTCTTCCTTAGGCACCAAAGTTTGTGATAGAGAGACTTCTCGTTGCTGGAGTCTTCTTCCCTAAAAACTTGAGATATTGATAAGTAAATGGAAATATCATTTGAACTACTTAAATGAGATTTTTAAATTTTCCGTGGTGGAGTACGAATGCGCGAACAACACAATAACCTCAGATCCAGAAGATTCAAACTAATACTTGTAGCGTAATAAGGAAACTTTAATAAAAATTTGAAGAGACACATAAGTGCCTTGGGAGTGACCCCCCTTACATACAATCAAAACTTAATCTTTACATTCTGAGAAGCAGGCAAAGAGTGAGTAGTTTCACATTTTCATTCGTAAAGTTTTGGCGATCTATAGATATTGGGTAAGACACAGATCTTGCCAAGGGGTGACCGTTACATTGGAATACATGGGGTAGTTTCAATTTAGATGAAAAGCCTAATAGGCGATAATTAGTCAAGCGTTAGTCCGTGAGAAAGTAAGAAAGAATCCGAAAGCTGTCAATAGCATTGGAATGAGTGCGGTAACTTGAAAGGCGACTTAAGTTTAAAAGTACATCTGGATATTATTATCTAACCGCTGATTTAACCAAAGTTTTGACTATCTCTTAGTAAAGGATCAAATTAAAAATCTGACAGAGAGAAATTTTATAGGCAGATGCAACGCGAAAAGAATGACTCTTTCGAAATGAAATGGCTGTGAATAATATTCTTTTTTTTTATTTTTTTTATTTACATAGATAAAAGAGCAGAGAGAGAGTTTTCTGGGAACGTTAAAGTAATGTGAAAAGGAAAGTAAATTAATTTAAAACTTAGATATACAAAAAGAAATAGAAAGGGGATTTTTATATTGATAGTTAATATTAAATTTTAACTATCTAGGGATCATATGAATTACCTTTAATAATAATATATGTGATATCAAACGATATCACAGATGCTCTAGCATGTGCGCCATGCACGACCAATCGCGCGGAATCCGATAGATTGCCAGAGTCGTTTGCAACAAATTTTCGTTAACGGTTATGAAAGTAGATAATATTGTTTGGAGCTTGAACCACTTTGAGGTCAAGAAGTTGAAAATCAAAAAGGCGGCAGTCATTTGAAAAAAAAACATCTATTTTCACAACATTTTTCGCACTTTGGCGGGCTTCTAAAAATGTTTACTTTTTATAAAAATGGCTGAAAATGATCCAAGCTTCAATAAATTATATCACCTTTAATTAAAAAACAATTAGGAAGATCGGTTTAATAGTTTTTTCTTTCTGATCCCGCCCAGTTTGAAAAAAGTCAATTTGTGTAAAATGCGTTTGTAGTTCTCCAAAAAGTGTAAGCCTGTGGACGCGTTCTGCTAAAGCACTAAATAATTACGAAAGGACTTTGAATTTGCCCAAATCGTTTAACAGGTATAATTTACAGACTATAAGGAATAGAAAAATGTAAAAAAAGTAAAATCGTTCTTTATAAACAAAAAAAAAGTAAATACCCCCCCTTAAAGCTATAAATTGGTCCTAAAAATGCTTCATTCTGAGCCGAATATTAATCTTCTCCATTACAATGCAATTCCTTGCACAACAGGTGTAACTAATCAAAAAATGTCCCTGTAAATCATTCGATCACCTTCCTTTATTGTCTGAACTTATGATCTTCGGACTAACGTTTAATCGGATTCCTTTAACCAATCTGCATCATTAGCGTATATTAAGGGATCCAACCAAGGTTTCCCGGGTTGCAGAATCTAGATGAAAACCACTGTTTTTATGTGTCTTCATAATTATATAGATACGTGGCACCTTTAGTCGTCGTTCGGCCTGCTGTCTGTCCGTTCGTCTGCAAATAACAGAGCAAAAACTCCCCGACAATAATGGTCTGAAATTTTAAATATATAATTCCTGCAAAATTTTGTTGAGTCATTTCAAATTTTATGAAAATCGGATGCATAGTTTAGTTACAGGGACAGTCAAAAGTTTTCCGTTACATTACGGCCAATGGAAAAAAAAATTTCAAGTGCATTTTAATGGTGATACAGCCTTTCGAACGGAATGAAATCGATATGCTCTTATGAAGTGCACTAAAATATACATTCAGTACAATATGCGGTGCAAAAAATATTTATAAAACTAGTTATAGTACGAACACACCTCATTTGCCACGCTCGACGTGCAATTTCAAACTTGTTTTAATTGAAGACTCTAATATATTTTTTACTGTTTATATATTTTTTTAGATTGCCCCCAAGGAACATCAAAAAGCATTTTTATATGAAAATATCAATTATGTATTCAAATAAAATTTTGAAATTTATTAAAATAGAGATCGATATGAAATTCGATTTCGTTTTCGTTCCAAAATCAGAGTTTCGCCAAAAATACTGTCGAAAATTAGGCCGGACAGAAACTCGACCTAAACTATCTGTATTCCAAAAATCTCGTTTCTTCT
This sequence comes from Maratus speciosus, assembly GCA_963932465.1. NCBI lineage: Eukaryota > Metazoa > Arthropoda > Arachnida > Araneae > Salticidae > Maratus > Maratus speciosus. The sequence continues at coordinate 82,763,350 of OZ010787.1, forward strand.
TTCGAAAATGTACAACATTACTCATTGATTTGAGTTGTATCGGCTCAGATGAGACACTATTTATTGCTATGAAGTTTACTGTTTAAAATTATTACTCATGACTGACTCATTATAAAACAAGTAATGCATATATGACTTTACTTTTAAGACGCTTTTCACGTGCTCATTAAAAGCTGCAGACTTAACAGTAACAGAAAATTTTTAGTTTGAAACTGCAAAAGTGTTTCGAATACTCTTTGAGAAAGTTCTAGTATAACAGATGATCATTTACAAAAATTATTATAAAAGATAAATCGAGCTATGTGTACCAAAAACATGTTTTAATTAAATGAAATTTGTAAAATTTGAAAATCATTCTGTGTCGTTGATGAATTAATTACATTTTATTTTATATGAGAATATAAAGTTTTGGTCAGAGTCACGGAGAGCCAACTTGGGCCACATGTATAATTATGTATATTTAATAAACACGTATAATTAATTACTAATTATGCATATTTCTGTATGTATTAATTACTAAAAAATTCTGGAATTTTTGTTTTCGACCGAAAATAGGAAGATTACAGAAATTCGGTTTCGGTCTAAAAAACCTGTTGCGGTCGATCCTTAATTAAAAGCGATACTTTTGTATTGGCTACATTCCAGGAGTTAATAGTCGGATGAAAAAAGTCACGCTTGAAAATTATTTCAATTTAAATAATATAAAAAATCAGTCAACTGAGATATAGCATTTGAAAGGACATTTTTGTCTTATTCGGCGGTGTAAAAATTGAAATCGTGCGAGGTTTAGGAGTAAAAAAATTGCAGTAAAAGCGAATATTTATTGCTCAGTTGTTGTCTCTGTCAACATGACGTCAGACATGTTCTTGATTTGTAACGTAGATATGCATCCATTTCAGGAATTTTTTTTATTGCGAAATTCAGGTAGAAGAATTTTTACTTTATGTAATAACAAAACATCTGTCATTAAATAAATCAAAATTATTGTTTAGAATTTTTGGCATGAATTAGGAATTTCTGAATAAAAAAGAAATGCATAAAATGTAGGTAACTGGATGTAAATTTGTACTATAGACTTTGGATGTAAATTGGTTAAAAAAGCGTTAGGAGGAGCAAGTTTTTGACAAATAAAAAGCCGATGAATAATTGTACAGTATGATTCATACACATCCTAGTTCTTTTTATTGTACAAGAATTTTTAAAAAATCTCCCAATATGTTGAAGAAAGTGTGTAGTAGATGTAAAATAATTTAAATTACTGTATTATTTTATTGTAATTTGAATATTTTAATTTCGTATTTCAATCACAAACTTTAAGAATGAAAATATTCTTCTTAAAACACCAAAAAAAGCATTTTAAATGCGCTAGGCCTTTCGAAAGATCTTAGTCTCTCGTTGTCAGGCTCGAGGAAGTGGTGCTTCTACTATGAAAGAGCAGCAAGACGGATCTTAGTCTTTCATCGTCAGGCGCAAGGAAGTCGTGCTTCTACTATGAAAACGGCAGCAAGACACAGATCTTTCGAAAGGTCTGGCGTATTTAAAATTTTTTGATGGTGTTTTAAGGGGGTCCGGGATTCAAAAATATTCAAATTTTCTTTTAAAATTTTCTTACAAATTTTTCTGTTTTTTTTTTCTGCCTAAAATGACGTCTAAATCATGTTTCTATCTTAATTGGAACAGGAAATATTAATTTTTTCGTTTTGGTTGGTTTTCAAAATCTAGCTTTCAAACAATTGTTATCGTGGAAACGACTTTTTGTGAAAATGCGTTTTTCTTCAAGATGATTTTTTTTCCATTTCTCGTATTAAAATTGTTATAAATATAGAACCGTTAAAGATAAATGGTTAAAACTTGGAACATATCTTTTACATTTGTTTTAATTTAATTTTGACTCAGCAAATTTGAAAAAAAATATTTACTTTTGATAATATGATTTTTTTTTAAGAAAGTTACACCATTTTTTTTAAATTTTAAATTTAAATATTTAATTTTAATTTTAAGTATTTAAATAAATTTAAATAATTTATTTTAAAATATTTTTTTTAATTTTGATTTTGTTTTAAATTTTTAATTTAAATAAAATTTTTAATTTAATTTTTATTTAAATTAATATTTTTTAAAATGCTGAATCAAAATTAAAAGTTATATATTTCTGATTATTTAAATGAAAAAAAATATGATATTCTACAAATAATATTTCGAGTTATATCGATTTTAAATTACCCCAATTTTTTAATGAATTTTAAATTTTAAATTAAAAAAAATGAGAAGTTTTATCATGTGATTTTGTTTACAATTGATTTGGTTAACCATCACAAAAAATTTCAAATTTTAACTCAATAAATGAAAATTATTTTAAAATGTGTCTCCGACCGCCTTAAGAAGAATCTTTTAATTCGTATTGTTTCACACCAATTTCAACTTATATTCACAAACTTTATTCTATTAGTCTAGAGATCATAAAATTGCCTTTAGACTCTATCAATTTGATAAACAATACTATAATAATTTAAAAACGTACTTGTTTAGCATAAAATTTTATAAATTTATCGTTACATTTGATTAAAATTTTCATTTGAATTAAAAACTAATCATAATTGTTTTTGTCTTATATTGATTATATACTAGAAAGGGGCCTCCGTGGCCGAGTGGTTAAGGCACCACGCCGCTAATCGTTTGAGAGCATAGGAGGCTTCTCGGGTTCGACTCCCGCTGGTTCCGTTGCACACTCTTTGTGGAGCCCCCGGCTGTATTTCACTGGTGTTGTGAATTTCCTTGTGCTATCTCGTTCTTGTATGTTGACGAATTTGTGATGAAATTAAAAATTGTTTAATTATTTCTGTGTATAATAAAGGATCATTCAAGGCGACAGCCAGTGTAATTATAAGCCCCAAAGCAATTCCCACTTCTATGGTCGAAAAAAGAGAACACCTCACACATTATAACCACTAAATTGTCCTCCAAAAAAAGAAAAAAATCCATTCAACGGTAAATTATGTCTTCTTTCAATTTATGTTAAATAAACGGTCAAGTGCGAGCATTACTCGCGTACAGAGGGTTCCGTAGAATAAATATATGAATTTGTTATTGTATTATAAAAAAAAAAAGTTGCTAAAAGAATACTAAGACTTTGTAAAAAACTATACAACGTAGGGTTGGGTATAACTGTATATCTTAGAAAAGTGTAAATGGGTATATCATGAAAGTTCACGGAGATATGGAACCTAAATAATATCAAATATAGCTATTCGTACAACTGTTTTTTTTAATATTATCCTAATCTATTTATGATGAACTTTTTTCGGTACTGACAATAAAAGCAGTGCATAGTTAAACTTCATTTGGCATTTCATGAAACTAAATTCAGCGTAGTAATAAACTTTATTTCTACAGTGTATCTGAAACAAAACCTTTGTTCAAAGTTTAAATTTGGAATTGTGCTAAGCGCTTCGAATTGAGGTCTCAAAATTGTAACGCCGCTTTGGTCAGAGCCGCGTTTTTCCAGATAGGTGTTTAATTAACTTTTAAAGTCACTCGAGGCGTATTGAGAGATAAAATCAATGCAAACTATCGCGAATCCCACAGTATTTACGCGATTAATTCTAATTAAATCTCTCGGGGGCTATGCCCTTAAAAAACGGACACCTAATTTTAATTCCAAAACAGACAAACGGCACCAACAATACTTAATTAAAATTTTCCTTTTATCATGTACGTGAAAATAAGCAATTTCGCATTTTCTAATAAATTCCTTTATAAATTCTGGTGTCAGTTCATTATTTCACAAGTTTATAAATAGAATTACTCCGTGCCGGAAAGGATTAGGTGGTCGCAGGGCTCTTAAAGCTTCAAAATTTAAGAAATTTTATTTTTTTTAGATGTTAAACTCCTATCTTTTCTGAATACTTTGATATAATTGTTTCCTTGAAATTCCCATTAGAACAGAAGTTTTGGCTTTTAGAATTATATCCGCTCTATAGCTGAAGCGGCGTTTCCGAAACTTTAAAGTCATTATTTTCCAAATGGAGTTTTTTGGGCATAACGCGCAGGATACCTCAAAAACTTCTGGATATTTTTTCATGAAATTTTCAAAACATATATTTCATGTTAGTCTGGATAAATTGAACCTAAAATTTCCTTTTTATTGTTAAAAAAAAAATATTTTTTTAGGTGATTTTACTGCTGAAATTTTCAAAATTTTGTATTAGCTAAATGCAACATTGCATTAAAAATATAAAAATACTTTAAATACAAATTTATTTAAGTTCAGAGAAATTATTACAATCTGAAGTATAAGTAAGCACCAAAATTTTCATTCTAGTTGCAATATTTATTTTGTAATCCTGCGCGTAAACTGTTATGCCAATTTTTTCTTCGATAAATGTCTAACAGTTTCGAGCCCCCTATAAATACTAATTCTGTATCTTGCAATTTTTTAAATACATGAAACGAATGAACATACTGATATCTTTCATCCCCATTAAAATTATGTTTTAAAATCATATACATTTTAAGACACTAAATGTTGAAAATGGTCTTTTTTTTTTCATTTTTTCCACTTTTTAGAGTCCCGAAACCTCTTAAATTAGTATGTTTTTAACAATTTGACGTTTATTGTTTTTATACTGTTACTGGACATTACATTACACATATATATCATTAAAAGTTGTTAACGAGGCATAGAGTACGCCGCCCCTGTCCTTGTGTATGTCCAAACTGACCGTACCTTTAAGGGTTAATATCTCGTCTAATTACCGATGATTTTTTTCGAAAATCATTATCAAAAATGCTTTTATTCTTCTGCAACGATAGGTATGCTCAGCGATGCTCAATAATTTTTCTTAATGCCCGTAAATCGAAATTTGTGTATAACAGAAAAATGCTAATTACTGAAAAACTATGTGACCTAGGGTAATCGCTATAATTTTCCGGCAAGGTTTATATTAACTTCTACTACGTCTAATTTTTTCATAATTTTTGTTTCAGTAGATTCGGAATGAGATGGGGGGGAACATATTTTTGCGCTACATTTTCAACAATATCTTTAAAAATGTAATACCTAAAATTTAAAGGAGTGTATTTTTGAGTTCAGCGTTACAAAAGCTTTCACAGGATACCCCACATGATATACAAAGAAAAGATTTTTTTTTAAAATAGCATAATTAGCCCCTCTACTTTTTTACTAAATATGTTTATGAATGTTTATTAATCTGAAAATATGTGAGTCAATGGTCTTTATTACTTCCCCGAATTTGAACTTTCCACGTTCCATAGTTTACGAGTAAAATGGCTGTGACAGCTATTGGCTAGATGGCTGTTTTTTTTTTTTTTTTTACTTTTGGATTCAAAACGAAAAGTCATACGGTTAAATAGTTTAGAAATTAGGAAGGTTTAATATTTGGAACTCACATCCTGTTAAATTCCTTTTTAATAGTTGCAAAACATATTGCATTGCGAATAGTTTATAAGGCATAACTCAAAAACTACTTCATGGAATAAGCTATAATTTTGGAAAAGATTCTAGAAATTGGTTTCTGTAAAAAAACTCCAAAAAAATATAGATTTTGTATTGACATATTCATATTGTTTTCAAAAATTAATGATAAAAAAATATACATTCTGAAGTTGTTTAACGAAAAAAATATGAATTGTAACCTATGAAACTTTTAACAGAAATCGATTTTCAGAAGCTTCACATATGCGAATTCAATATCACAAATCATTCTTTTAAGTAGTTTTTGAGTTATGTTTTAAAAGCTGTCTGTATTGCAAATTGTTTTGCAACGATAATAAAAGCGTCAACATTAAGAGTTCCAAACTTTAAAACTTCATAATTCCTAAATTATTTGACCGAATGGTGTCCCGTTTTGGTATCCTAAGCTAAAAATTACTCATAAAATCAAATATGCTGTTTAAATTTGGTGTTCGTTTTGAAAATTTTAGCGTTTTCCGCAATTTAGGTATGAGGGCGATCCTATAATCTTATCTGCAAACATAAAATGAAAGACGACATGATAATTGCCAGTTTAATGGCTATTTCCGTTTTTAGGTAGATTTCATATGAAATACTACATATTACATTCTCCCCTATCTTGGAATTTCTGAAAAAGTTTTGCAGATCTACACCGATCATGACCCCTGGAACCCAAAACCAACCTGAGTAAAAAACTTTATATATCTATCTATGTATGTATCTATCTATTTATATATATCACTTTCTTCTGGACAAGATAACTTCCACATATCTGCACAAATCTCTTCCAAACTGATACATAAAATCAAGGGGAATAAAATCTCGGTCAAGTTCGTTAATGGGCAAAATCGGACCAAGGGGATGGAAATAGGGAGGGGTTTTGTGAAAACCGAAAAAACTCCATAACTTCTTAATTTTTGTACATATCAAATCAGTTTAAAGTTTTTATTGCTTTTAAAAATAGGGCCAAAAATTTATGTATCACAGATTTTTGATCAACTTAAAAATGGGCTCAAGGGGCGCAAAAAATAGGGTTTTGGGGAGAAAAAAAATCATAACTTCGCCAATTCTCAAGATATCAAATCGAGTTAATTTTATTGTAAATCTCCTTAATATTATCTACAACTTTTATATTCACAAGTTTTTGATAGGACCAATTCGTAACGCAAAAAATAAAATTAAAAACGAAAACAAAAAGAGGGGGTTGAAGAAGAAAAAAATCCATAACTCCGTCAATTCACAAGATATAAAATCCCCATGAATTTATCATATATCTTCTTAATATTGTCTACAACATTTATATAGACAAGTTTTTGATAGGACCAATTTTTATATAAAAAACAAATTAAAAATACATAGCGGTTGATGAAAAAAATCATCTGATTTAGGGTGTATTCAAATCCAAACTGCTTATTTTCTTACTCATTTTTCAATTCATTTTTGCTCTCAAACGCATCCAATTGGTAGATTATCTTATTCAGAATCTATATAATGTATCGTAATGATCGATTTTTTGATAGAGGCAGAAAATATTTCAAAAAATGATGTCAAAGTGGGCATTTTGAACAGAATTTCCCGAAGCGATTGTGTTAAAAACGAAAAATATTTTCCTACTGAGAAAATAATTGTTCATAAATCAAGTTTTAACTAATTGAACAAAAAATAAAAACACAGGTCGCTTATAAATCTCTTCAAAAATCACGTCAGCAAGTTTCATATTTTTTCTATTAAAAACGAATCTGAAAATGTGCCAGAAAATTTCGAGTTGTTGAGAATGGAAAAGTACTTTTTCAATACCTTCTTAACATGATTCTGATAAAACCAGCTATTATATAAAAATGAAATAAAAACTCGTCAAAAGCAGCCAGATAAAATTGTTAAAGTGGATAAATCTCTAATCATGATTTAGTTTTTGTTCGTGAAATTAGTATACTTAACTTCGAAATCTACCTCCGCCTGTAGACCGGGCCGGCAGGGATTTTTGTCTTATTTTCCCCTGTGACAATTTGATGATTTGAATCAATGCGGTGTTCTCTTTCTTTCTTTCTTTCTTTTTTTTTTTAAATCTTTTTTTGAGGGAAGGGGCGACAGTTATGTTCAATACACTATGAACAAATTTTCAAATATATGCATATAAATATTGGGTTATCGCAAACTACTGAACGTTGCTAAAATGATAGTCCACTGTTTCAAAAACAAAACTATTTACACTAAAAATCTTGGATTTAAATGTAAAAATTACTAACAACTATTGCTAGTTACACCTACCTTTAATAATAGAGTTTATGCTTTCAACTATAGGTTTATTTGCACTTCGTTAGTTCTTCAATTAAACGAATGTTTTGGTTACAGTTTACTTTGCGCTTTAAAATCGTTTACCTTTAATATATAACTTTTAAAATATAACAACGGCCAATTGAAAAAAAAATCTTCCTGTCATCTAAATATGCAATAAGCTAACAGCGAATGGGAAATATAATACGATTCTAATTAACTACTATCAAACCAACAAGTAAAAAATAACATACGGTGTAACGTTACGGGAATTTTATCGACAGATTTCCTCAGCACTTCAAATATTATCTTTAAACAGTGTTTCTACAGGTCAAGGGATTTCCTTACCTTAGGCCAGAAAAAATACTAGTATTTACTGAGAAAAATTCGCCTTATGTAATCGTGCGATTACATAAATCGAGTTTTCCTATAAGAAAATAACCATGAAATACTAGAAACACTGTTAAATCTGAAGCTAGTTTTATATAATGATGCTATCGGAAATAATTATGTAATGTCTTTTTCCAATCAAATTTGAACTATTGTGTTGTCTCTTTCTGGGCTTTTAACAATCGATCGGAAAACTTAGGCGTGTTCAAAACACAAATTCAACTAATTAGTACATTATTGAACATAAGAAATGTTTACAGCCATTCATAACACACTACAATAAAACTAAATACAATAAAATTAAATAAATTAGCATTTCTTCAGAGCGTCCTTTTCTCATTGACTTGAAAAAAAGAATAATTTCCCAATGGAGACAGTGCAAAGAAGTTGTGTTTTTTCTATAAATTTGGAAAAAAATCCATAAAAGAATTTTCTGTGATTAAACTGAAAGATATTACTGGAAATATATTTTTGTAAAGTTATATAAGAGGGGCTCACAACCATAGTAGACCAAGTCCATTTTTCTTTATTGTGAATAATAACGCTTTAAAGTTTTAATAAATAATTAGTTCAGGCCAAGTGATTTATAAGAATTAGATGCGGAAATTTTCAGTTTAAAGTACCAATTTTATAGCGCGCTACTTTTACAAATGACAAATTAATATTTCTATTGAAAATTTGTACGTTTTTGAAAAAATTTAAGGACTTGGTCCAGTATGGTTGTGAAATTTCATGTGTAAATAAAGACTTGTTTATTATGATTAGAGAAACTCTTGATTTTGATTTATATTTACTTTTTCTATTTTTTACTCAGAGTGAAATATATTACCAATTATAGTAAATCATTCACTGCGCATAATACTATCATCATCAACAACGTCACGTGATGTACTCTAGAGGAAGTATCTTGGAACTTGGTATTGGCCTCTGCTGGAAGATTCTTGAAGTAACCGTAATGAATTTGCGGAATGTATGGCAGAATATCCATCATCTACGGCCCACGTACAACACATCTGGACTGACATTTGACAAAGAAAGTAACTTGCCTTCACAAGCCCGATTTTGCAAATTTATTTTGCGAAGAGGTTGATCCTCATTGAGGGTTTCTTTTAAGAGTAACATGAAAAGAGAACCTTTCACAACTCACAGCCATACAATATCCACCCAACTAAAACAAGTTCTCGCAGCATCCTTCTTTTTTCTGTATGTGATACTTTGTTCCAAAGCTGTAGTAGAAAGGAAGTGGGAATTCTTGTCTTCAATAACATCAAATTTAGGATATTTCCTCTTTGCATTCATAATAGTTTCCTTCCGGTCTCCAGGAACATAGAATTGTTGTTTCTTGATAGTTGCTGCTTCAATCGAGTTACAACTTTCTGCTGGTGTCTTGCAACGATGCTAGAAAGGTCGTGAGAATCTTTTCCTCCCTCTATTTCATCTGTTTCATCTCAGACGTACATGTATCCCACATTATTATTAAAGGAATGCACCCTAAAGTTATAAACATGTAGATTGCGTTTATAATAAGCTATGTACGTTGAAAGCTTAGAAAGGTTAGTGCTTTTTGCAAGTCGAATGTACAGCAGAGAGTTTCATCTGAAGCTTTAATTTTATCAGTTTTCATTTTCTCTCTGCCCTGTTTAGCTATCCGCAAGTGGAGCTTTCCTTCGATTTCAAGACGTTTTCAAGTGTTTTCACCATTGTTTGTCGAGAACTTGATTGATATGTCATCACATAATTTCCATGTATCTGTGAAGGTCTTGAAGTATAATTAAACTTCTTGCTGAAGACTTTGTAACAGAATTTCTCTTTGGCGGAGGTCTTATTCTTTGTCGTGCATTCCTCTCTAGGCCTAAGATAGAACTATGCTATTAGAGTTTTTTTCCTTGTAATGTTTTTTTTTTTTTTTTTTTTTTTTTTTTTTTTTTTTTTTTTTTTTTTAAACCGTTATCGGTATTTTTACAATTTTCTTTTTACCAAGAGGAGGAAGGTGAGGGGGGGGGGGTCATCAAAAACAATATTACTTTCCCTTCATAGTTTATACATCTGATTCGTTACCGTTCATTTTTCATCAGATGCTTTAAAATCGCTACTTATGTAAAATACAACTTTGTTGATAGCAATGAAGCAAGATTTAGACAATAATGGGCCACAGATAAAAAATAGTGGTGGAGTCGTACACTGATGAATGGATTTGATTAAGTATGGTTGTGAAAGTTTCTTGTATTACCTCACCAACTCTGGACACAGATGCAATCTATGAGAAAGTATGTGAACTACAGATTTGGTGCACTATGGCAGTAGATAAAACACAGTTTATTGCACCTTCTACATGAGCTATCTCATTTTTTTTTTTTTTGTAAGTGGACATGGTCTACTATGGTTGTGAGCCCCTCATATATCCCTTTAAGACGCGAAATATATCTTTAAATATAACATTCTTCTGGTTATACTCTATACTGATCCTAATGACACTTAAAAAATAATTTAACCCCCCCCCCCCCTTCCCCTGGAGCGTGGAGAGTACCCGCACGAACGTGCGTGTTGGGCTTTTTCTGTAAAAGCCACACCCGCACGATCATACGAGTTGGGCTTTTCCTGTGAAATCATCACTTACATGATGAGTTGGAAAGTACTGGCTGAAATATTGCAATGGAGTCCTTACTGGCTCTAAAGCGTAAAAAAGAAGGGAAAAAATGAATATTGGAGATGTACCTACTGACTTCAAAAAATTCATATTTTATTTAATTAAAAAATTTTTGCCATATGTTTAAAGCTTTTTTATGATATCGATTTTATTTTTTCTATAAGTCTATAACTTTTTTTAAATTAAAATTCAAGAAATTAAAAACATACCTGCAGTTGCGTGAAATCTAAAGATCCAGGATGAGGTACAGAAATGAATTTCTTAACATCCCACTTGTATTGTTTTTTTTCTTTTTTCATTCTCTTAGCATTTGCCGAAACTGGCTTGGAGGTAGAACTGTGGGGAATGAGTTCAGGGAGCTTTGATGAGGAAGAATGATCCAAAATTGTCATTTCTTTAGAAATGTTTTATTTTTTGCTTCATCGAGCTCATCTGAACTTGACTGTTCTTCTAATAAATTTGCCTCAAATGTTTTATCCGCAACGTCGTCATCATCCGACTAAATTTAGTGTCTGATTTATTCATCAATTGCAATATTTCTTCTTGTGTTAGAATTTTTTTCCGTTTAGACATCTGAAAAAATATTTTATTTTGCTTTGTTAAAAGTTAACAAAGTATTTCATAAAAAATAATAAAATGTATTAGAATATTTTATTATTAAAAAAGAAAAAAAAAGTAAAATTTAAAAAAGAAAAAAAAAGAAAGGAAAAAAAAGAAAAGAAAGGAAAAGGAAAAAAAAGAAAAGAAAAAGGAATTCATCCATGACAACACCCAAGAAAATAATATGGTATTAATTATATAACAACATACTTCGTTTTTATTCTGGCTGTCACGAAAATTATTGAAACGGAAAACAAAATGAACATTGCAAAACACCTTTACAGTAGCACTGACTAAAGTAACGCCCGAGTCGCACGATCGTACGGGTTATGAAATCTTGAGTCCTACGAGCAACATAAATAGTGTATAATTAATGTTTTTTATTATTTTACGCTTATTTAGACATTAAAGAAAAAATATTTATCCAAGCAATTAGAAATATACTGATAATTACCTTTTTACGATAGATAAAATGATGAGCTGTATCCGTTGTACTTGTAAACAAAGCTAGTCATGCCGGCTAAAAGTAAAAAATGTACTATAACCGTCATCTATTGATAAAAAATAATACTTTACTCTTTTTGAAAGCCAGAACGATCGTTCGATTCGGGTTTTTATTACATACGACTGTTTCAGAAGCAAAAATTTAAAGGAATGTCTAACCTTTCACGATCGTGCGGGTTGGGTCTTAAAGGGATATAAATATAAGGTCAACAAGTATGAAACTTGTGATTACAAAAGGGCCAGATTACCAACGGTCCGATCTTCCACCAGTAAACTTTAATAGAAATTTTCATCTTATATAAACACCATATTCATAAAAAATTACTGTCATGAATAACACAAAAATTTCTATTCTTTTTAACTGATGAAAGTTTGGCCCGTTCCTAATATGGCCCTTTTGTAATCAAGTTTCATACTTGATGACCAAATATATATATATATATATATATGTATATGTATACATATAGAATAACTGGAACAATATCACAAAATACGAAAATTGCAGTTCGCACAATAAAATGTCTATTAAATGTTAGACAATGCAATTTTCTTTTTTACATTGTAATAAAAATATTCTTAGAAGTATTTTCAAGATATATTATTTTCATAATAACACAAAAATAAAGCAATTAAAAGACTTAAACTTTCAGATTTTCCTGGCATGTCACACTGTGATGTGCGCAAAATAAAGGGCTTTCTGCTATGCAGTACAAATATCTTTTTCTAGTTTTTTTATTTCTAATTATTAATTATACTTTATATAACACATATATGACAAAGAGTTCTGTATTTTAGAAATAATTTTCCATAACTAAAATATGATTGTCACTGAAAATGAATGTCATTTTCCTGGCCTGCTCATTTTAGTTCGGTATGAGGTATAAAGATGGCGCTGTAGAATAATTCTTCTTGTTCTTGACATAGTTCAAGTCAGAAGTAGTAAAACCATTGCTACCAAGAAGATCTCTCAGATATTTCTTTGAAAATAATGTGTTTAAAGGCTTTGTAAACATTGAGTAGACATTTATTATGTCATTTTCCTGGTTTCAATAATTTACAAATAAAACAGAACATTACACCGAATTTGAGGTACTATAGAGGAAACATGTTCCTTTAAACGAAATTAAAATGTTAGAACGAAAAAAAAAAAGAAAACAGAATGTGAAAATTGTTTTCGAATGAAATTATCATTATCATGGCATACATATGGCAAGAAAGTGACATATAACTAAAATTACATAGAAATGAACTTAAGCTCTTCAAACTTTAATTACTTTACGCGCAAATTCCTTTATTCAGCTGCTCAAAAAAACATTTTAAAAAGAATCAGAAGCTTTGAAACGATTTAAATTTTCAAAAAAATTTCATTTCAAAATCTCACATTTCATGATATTTACCCAACTATATACAGTGGTGGCTAAAATTGTGGATATTTTTTGAAGTTTTCATGTTTTATAATATTGCGTGCTCATAGAATATATTAATTTTCACTTAAATACAAATTTTTATATATCAAATTTAAGGAAATTTAATGTAGAATTTAATTAAAAAAACAGAATTAAAATATCTGCATTACTTTATTCTAAAATACAAACATAATTAGGCATGAATGCTGAAGTGTATTGTAATAAAATCTTCCTAGCCAATCACAATGACTGTTCTGAGTACCAATCAGATGTCAGCAACTAAACTGTAGTATATTTGGATTTGTAAAAGCGGCATTTTGCTGGAATGAATTTTGAAGAAGGGTGAATACTAGCGTAACTGAATAAAATAATGTTTAATATTTCTATTTTTTTTAATGCAAATAATTTAAAACAATGTCATCAACAACAAAAACTAATTGAACACCTACAAATAGAAGCAGAATTGTCATATTGAGAGAAAATGGTCTCTCTTATGCTGAAATTGCAAGACAGGTTGGTGGATCAGTCATTTTATCTGGCGTAATAAAGTTGCACTTACGTTATGAAGAAACCAAATCAGTCATAAATGACGCAAGATCAGGCAGAAAAAAATGCACAAGTGCTTCTGACGATAGAAAGATAAAAATGATATGCCTCAAAGATAGAAGAATTTCATCAGATGCTGTTAGATATGAAATGATTTCAATTGGTATTTCAGTTAGTTCAAGAACAATATGGAGAAGATTAGCAGGTTTTGAACTGAAAGGTATTATTCCGAGGAAAAAACCATTTTTAAATCTTCAGAAGAGAAAAAAACTAGTTCAGTGGGAAAAAAAAATCCACATTAATTGGTCAGAAAATCAGTGGAAGGAAATAATCTGGAGCGATGAGAGTAAAATATCGCTCTTTGGTAGTGATGGCCGAAAATATGTGAGACGTAGAGTAGGGGAAGAGCTGCATCTTGATTGCATTGTAGAAACTACAAAGAACCCAACAAATGTCATGATTTGGGACTGCATGTCTGCAGATGGTGTGGGCCACATTCAAGTGATTTATAGCATTCTGAATGGAAAAAAATACATCGAAACTGTTCTGGAATCAAAATTGATACCTTCCATCAGGAACCTCTTCCTCAATAAAGCACCATTTATCTTTCAGCAGGATTCAGCTCCATGACATACAGCAAAAATATGCAAAGATTGGTTTAAATATAAAAGCATACAATTATTACCTTGTACAGGAAACAGCACTCATCTAAATCCTATAGAAAATTTGTGGCGACGTTTGAAAATCCTTGTACAAAAAATGCGTCTATCTAATAAAACGCAACTTATTGAAACTATAATTGATTCTTGGTATCATGTGATTAAAAAGGATGAACGCCAAACACTAGTTTCTCAATGAAACGATGCTATGAATCAGTAACAAAAAACAAGGGTTATCCTACTAAATATTGAATATGTACGTATAACTTTATTATATAATGAAATCTAAGATAGATCTTATTTTTGTAAGCGCAACTTTTTTTGTTATGAAGATATTTTAATTATGTCTTTTTAATTAAATTATACTTTAAATTTCCTTGAATGTGATACATAAACATTTATATTTAAGTGAAATGTATTATATTCTTCAAGCCCGCAAATTTATAAAACATGAACATTTCAAAAAATGTCCTCAATTTTGGCCACCAGAGTATATATATATATATATAAAGAATACCGATGAAGAAGCTATACTTAAAAAAAATTTGATGTAGAATCATCTAGTGGTACTTGATTAAAGGGTTGTTAAAATGAAACTTTCCCAACTTGAAGGGATGTATAGAACGTATGGATCATAATGACAGGAAATTTGGATAGCAGGTACTTCGGATCATGACTTGAGAATTATCTAAAAAGATTCACACAAAGTTCGAGCACCAATTGTCAACGCCGTATAACTTTTGTAATGCAATTTACGTAAGCGGAGCATTGCAACATTCGAAAATGACGAATCACAGAGAAAAGAAACACAGCAAGAATTTTAACGTCCACAATATACTTCAGCAGAGCTCGGCGCCATCATTTGTTTGGATACCGCAGTTTATAAACAGTAATCTTTCCGAGAGAATTTTACAACATTTTCATAAGAAATTTATCACGAATTTTGTTTTTAAAAACTTTGCAAAGAAAATCTAAAACGAATTTCATTGTTTGAAAATAGTGTCAAAAAAGTGACGGCACCGATTTTTGCATCAGTGAGCTTAATCCTTTCGCGGGTGGTGTTCTCAAAAAAGAAACCTAATTTTTATTTTACTGGCACCCGGGATATTTAATTTAAATTTTTCTTTTATAACGCACTTGAAAGTAAGAAAGTTCGTATTTTCTAATAAATTCGCTTATAAATTCTGGTCTCAGTCCATTATTTCATCAGTTTATTTTCAGAATAACTCCGCGCCGGAAAGGGTTAAAAGGCAAAATTCTTGTTAGAAATCTTTTCTCCAATGGAAATTAGAACATCTCTGCTGAGATTAGAACAGTCCAACTGCAGAACAGCTTACACAGAGCAGTTTTTGTACTAGTCATTCATTAATAAATCGCTTGCACAAGAACTAAAGTTTCTTTTACCCAAATTAAACGCCATTAAGAACAATACAACGCCTTTCTCAGTGCTTTTACTTTTTTGCGTTTAGAATATTTTCACCTCACTTTTTCTAATCAAAGTTAAATTATTATGGCACTCTTCTCAGACAATCACTCGTTAAAATTACGAATATTTAAAATACAAATTCAATCAGTTAATAAATTATTGAAGATAAAAAGATATAGAGACATTCGCAAAGAGGGTTAATAAATTCGTATTTCTTCAACACGTCCTATTCCTATTTACTTGTAAATGAAATAATTTAACACTGTAGAAATCATAAAGAAATTGTGTTTTATCAATAAAGTTAGAACATCATCTATAAAGCAATCTTCTGCGAATCCACTGAAAGTTAGTAATAAAAATATATAATACTTTATTTTGCCTAGATCTAACCAGAGAAAGAATACAGAACGAGAGAGAAATTCTTTCCAAGGTAGTTACGTAATGTTGTTTTCCAATGTAATTTCTACTATTGTGTTGATTCTTTTCTGGCTTATACATCAGTTAAAAAAAGATCGATATAGAATCATCTAGTGGTACCAAAGTAATTTCTTTTGATTGTGTTGTGAATATTTTAGTTTCGCTTTTTCCAATCAGAGTTCTAATATTATCTCCTGTCTTTTCCGTATTTTAACAATCGTTAAGAAAAGTTAGGCGTATTAAAAACTCACATTAAACTAATTAGTACATTGTTGAAGATAAAATGATTTGCATTCTTTCTCAACACGCTTTGATTAAAAAAAGATAAGTAAATTCGTATTTATTCAGTACATCCTTTCCTCATTTACTTGTAAATGGAATAGTTTCACACTGGGGAGAGCATAAAGAGATTGTATTTTTTTCGTTAAAGTTAGAAAACGATGTTTAAACCAATCTTCTGTGATTCTACCGAAAGCTGCTACTAAACATAGATAATTGTAAAGTTTTATTTTGTGTAAGTTCCACTAGGGAAAGAATATCTTTAGAAGGTAGTTAAGTAATATCTTTTTCCAATTTAATTTCTACTAATTGGTTATCGCTTTTTAGGATTATGCAATAGTTAAAAGAGATTAATATAGAGTCATCCAGTGATACCTTAAAATATCTTAAGCTCAGTTTTTCCATTCAAATTACGACTATTGTATCATTTCCTTTCTCCATTTCACCAATTTTTTATTTATTTATTTATTTTATTTTATTTTATTTTATTTTACTTTTTAGAAGAAATAAGAATGAAAAATCATGCGTCAAGCATAGATTATGAAACCCTTTCAACACATTCAAAATAATGTCAGAAAATTTCATCGTTTAATAATTTGAATGTCTAACTGAACCATTTCGAAACGCATAGCACATTTGGAATCCTAATTTCAGCAATTCCCATCTACAGTCGGAAAGTTATCCGAATTCTTTGAGCAATCCAGTTTATGATATATATATATACCGGGTGTCCCAAAAAGGACTGACTAATTTTAAAATTCAATAACTTCCAAACGGTGACAGATATTAAAAAAATTCTTGCAGGAGGGTTATGGATAAAGTCAAAAGATTTTTTACACTGATTTTCGATTTTAGTTCAAATTACAAACAATAGATGGCGCAGCGATCAATAGAGGCTAAATTCAGGCTCGATTTTTGGTACTTCGTGGCCCGGATAATACATTCCCATCTCCTTTTTCTGCATGGAACAACAGAAAGGACCAAAAATCGATCCTGTATTTAGCGACTATTGCTTACAGCGCCATCTATTGTTTGTAATTCGAACTAAAATCGAAAATCACTGTAATAAAACTTTTGACTTTATGCATAACCCTCCTGCAAGAATTTTTTTAATATCTGTCACCGTTTGGAAGTTATTGAATTTTAAAATCAGTCAGTCCTTTTTGGGATACCCGGTATATATTTGTATGTGTTAACTATATGAATGCAAAAATTAAGTTCATCTAGGAAACACATATCTCAGTTGAAAATTCCCCCTCAGCAATTTCCTCTAATAAGAAGAATGGTACGTGAATTCTTTTGTGCAGCCCTGTATACGAGGTATAGAATTTACACATAATGAGTAACATGCAAAAAAATTGTTAAATTTAAAAGCGAATACCGAAAATGAAAACGCACTTCCAGCAATTATTGCTCAAAGACAATACTGTAATGGAATGCTTTTGAGCACCCCTGTAAAAGAACTATTAATGCTACAGACATCATATGCAATATCGAACATGCCATGATACACATCATTAACATATATCAATTGCGTGCAAATTCGAGTATATTTACGCGAGTTAGAGCGTGGGCAGACAGACGACCAGACGGATAGACAAACCGAATTCATGTTGGAAAGTCATAAAAAGGGCATACAAAATAAAAATTCAATTAATTAGTATATTACAATAAGAAATTACTTGGCGCAGTACAATATAAATAAAAAACAACATTTAAACCACCAATACTATATTTCTTGTTGCAAACTAGTTTCGGTAGCCATAGCGTACCATCATCAGTGCAAAATATGATTGCTCAGAAAAGAAAATTGCTGAAATATATGTAATGAATATAACAAAATTTCCTGTAATTTTATTGGCTAATGAGCTTGAATCATTAAAACCGCTTCTCCTACATATATTTCAACAGTTTTCTCTTCTGAGCAATCATATTTTGCGCTGATGCCGGTACGCTATGGCTACCGAAGCTAGTTTGCAACAAGGAATAAAGTGTTTTGGTTCTTTAAACGTTGTTTTTAAGTTATAATTCATATATTACTGAAATTAAAAAGGCACACAGTCATCCGAAACATACTTTAAAGCAAAGAAGTTAAGTAAATTCATACTTCTTCGTAATATGCTTTTCTCATTCTCTTTATACTCTCTCCAGTTACACACTAGAGATTTTATCATTTCTATAGAGTTAAAAAATAATTTATAAATCAATTTTATCAGATTCTACTGAGTGCTATTACTAAAAATTTATCTTTCAAACTGTTATTTTTTCTACCTATATTTTTCTACCAAACCAACAAGAGTGTTGCAGAGCAAGCAAAAGTTTAAAGAAAATGATTGAATCAAGTTTACTAGAATATTTTCATTCGATTGTCTTTTGAATATTTTAAGATAGTCTATGAGAAAATTTTATTTTATTGTGTGGAACTTTGCACTGCAAAAAAACTGTTGATTTTACGGTATAATAATAGCACCCTAGCTCTCAGTATTATATCATAAAATTAATAATAATAAACTATAAATAAGCAGTAGTATAACGTCTTATAGTAAACGAATTAAGCCGTATATTACAGCTTAACGGTATATTACTGATTATTTACGGTTTATTGTCCTTAATTTTACAATATAACACTGGTGCCAGTATTATACCGTAAAATAAAAAAAAAAATTCTTTAACAGAGTGTATTCCGGTCCTAATTTAATAAAAAAAAGATGTTTAGTACTAAGTGATAAACTTGCTTGTTTAGTATAAGCTTTTTATAAACTTTTCATTACATTCGCTTTAAAAATTCATTTTAATATGAAAACATTTCTTTGCTTCATACTGTTTACATGAAAAAATAACATTTTAGAATTATTCTTAATTTTTTCTACAATGTACTGTCAGTTATGTTTCAGATTTATGTACGCTTTCGCAAGCCAAATATTATTTGAAATGGATTTTTTAAATAAAATTTTATTATTTTTGCACACAAAATAAAAAATATATATAGGGGAGACTAGGTGGGGGGGAGGGGTTGAGCATACGGGAGGCTTGACCCACCCATCAGTTTTCATATTTAAAAGAATTTCAGAATTTTATCAATGGATATCAACCAACGCTACTGGAATGATCAAACAACAGTCTCTGTTTCATACACATAATCGAAATAGGTGTGAAAAAATCAATTGTGAGGCGTTTTCAACCTAAAAATTGTATTTTTTAGAAATATTTTGTAAGGTTTTTTCAGAAAAAATATATCATAGAAATTTAAGTAAGTAGGTTTTAAGCAATGCAGAAATATAGAGATTTCATTCCAGGCATAAAGGTTATACAGTAAATTAGGCTTAATATAGCAATGTGCTATTCTTTAGAAAAGGGTTCTGTAGGGAGGCTTGACCCAGTCAATGTGAGGGAGGGTTGATCAGATGTTCAAGGCTCTCTTAACACATTCACGACGGAAAACGAGAATTCTCGTTTTCATTCCAAAAACATCATTGACTGTGGGCGTGGCTTCTACCTTACAGAAAATGCATTTATATCATGTCGTCCATATTTTTATAGATTGTAAGACATTTTATATTAAATTCGTACATTGAAAGATATTTATCGATGCATAAACTTGGGGACCTACCTAGAGCGCCAATTTAAAATAGACTTTCAGAACAGGGAGGAGCTTCTGTTTAAAAATTCACATTTGATAATAATTGTCCGTCGGCAATGTGTTAATTAAGGATTTTTTGAAGTATTTTTATTATACATTGTGCATAATGAAAGATTAATGGTTATATATAAAAATGAATATAAATTTATTCTGCAAACCTACAGTAAAATTAGGTGATGGAAAAGAAAACGTTTAAAATTGATTAAAGACATATATGAAAAATTGCTATAGTATCCACTACTGGCAAAAAATATAAATATAAATGTAAAAGTTGATAGGAACTTTTTTTCCATTTTAATGTTACTTACAATAGGTACGTAGAAATCGTGAAAAAACAAGGAAGTAGGAAAACAGCAGTCTTAACCGTTTAAGGGTCAAGGGTATGTTTATGAAACCAATTAATTTTAATTCCCAAACGCCACAACGGTGCCAGAATTTTGCTAAAACCTTTTCTATTTAATAAGTATGTGAAATACAGACTTTTTCATATTTCTAAATAAATTTGTTAGTATATTCCTGTGCCAGTAATTTATTTGAATATTTTATTACTTAAATTATTTTGCCCCTGAAAGGGTTAATGGTAATTTAAGAACTCATGCGGCTGCAAAAGATCGCATTGATGTAAAAACTTTAGGAAGGCATGTAGACAAATTTCAACATGATGAATAGAGGCAGATGAAGCCAAACTATGTGACAACTAAAGTTGTCAGGTCAAATGAGACAAAAAGTAGAGTAAGGAGAAAGAAAAGGGACTGTGGCTAATAATAATAATAATGCATGAAATCCTATGGCAACGGAACCTGTCTCTAGCGGAATACTGTCTTAAATGTTAAAATTTCATTTTCCTAGTTGTACAATTATACCTGCTCAGACAAAATTCTGTTTAAAACAATTTTTTTCTCCTCTGACTCGCGATTAAGCATCATTTAAGATATCATTAAAGATATTTTCAATTTTTTTTTTTATAATAATTAAAGCATGTAGCATAAAGTTATTTTGCTTTTTTTTAAACTGATTTTATTTCTCTTCACAAATATTTCAATATAAAACAAAGTGGGTCAAGCCTCCCATATAGTGGGTCAACCCTCCCATATGTGGGGAACTTTGACCCATTATTTTCTCATGATTAAAATCAATCATTTTTCAAATTTCGTATATATTACACTGTTGTAGCAATATTATTTTGATAACTGATTGTATACCAAATAAAATGATATATAAAACCTTATTCTACGTTCAATATTTAAAAAATAAAAAATCATTTTGTAAAAAGTGGGTCAACCCTCCATAGTCTCCCCTAAATCTTCAATTTAGGTGGAACAAAAAAAAAATTATTAACAATATTTGTTATTTAGGTCATGAAGAATATACAATTGACGCAGTAGTTAAAATCTTTTCTTTTATAGCAATTAAATTACACAGTTAATGGAAAAAAAAAACATTTTTTAAGTTTAGTTGTTTTGGTGCTGAATTAAAAAATATAATAAAAATGATGTATTCTGCAAAAAAATTGACTTTTATGACATATAAGTGATATTATAGTCTGCTTATATAATAATTAGAACGCCTAATTTAAATTAAAGGAAGAACAATGTTTAGCAAAATGTTCTGTTATTCCACAAAATTAAACATCTGTAGTGTTACACATTCCATTAAAAGTATATTTCTCCTATTTTAGTCGGAAGCACGGAGAGAAGAAGACTATGGGTTATGTTCATGTAAAGGAATTAATAATGATGTTCAAATACAAAAAAAAAAAAAAAAAAAAAAAAAAAAACATTCAGATTTCGTATCCCTTTGGTATGGAGGAGGATTAAATACTACACTGATGATTGTCTTTTTTGCTCATGTGATGTTAGTGGTTATAAGTCAAGAAAGAATTTATGAATCAAATCTTTATATCAAATTTACTACTTGCATATGGTCCAAAATTTTCGGATCCCCTTTTTCCAAGCCTATTTGATGACGCAATTGATTCTGGTTCAGATGAAATGGCTGATGACGGTTTTGAAGGTGATACAGAAAATGATTCCCTTTAGCATTATATCAATGTGAACATTCTGATTTAACTATAGATCTGTGGTAGCCTAAGGAATCAGATGAAATTTTAGGCTCTAGACTAAACGAAAAACTTTTCATGAAACATCCATTGCATCTGCATAATCAGAGAACAGAAGTTTATATATTACTTTCCACAAAATATTGACTAGCTTTACTGCAAAGATGTTAGTAGATTGATGTGCAGATTTGGCGTTAAAGGAAAGTTAGAATATTCACTTTTTAGTGACAATATTGAAAGAAGTCTTAAAGCTGCTCTTTTCAAAACAGAAAAAAAAAAACAGTTTTCTTGAAAATAGAAAAAAGAAAAAAATGAAAGAGGAAGAAAAAGTTAAAAGAAATCAGTTTACCTTTGCTTTGAAAAACAAACGAATTTAAGTCTATTTTAATGCTTTTTATATGTACTAGATATCTATGAATAAATTAAAAAAAATATTTATCTACCTTATCTTATTTATTTAGCTCATTGGGTTTAACAGGCTGTACGCATCAATATAACATATGACGAAGATTGTAAAAATACTGTAAGTAATAGAAAAAAAAAACTTTGAAATTAGCACAGTAAAAATGCATAGCAACGGTACAAACGTGGAAAAAAAAGTAAACACCCCCTACTAACTCCTCAACAAATTATCGTAGAAGAAGGTTATTGGTATCGAACGATTGGTAATAAATTCTACTTTGAAATGAAGTTTATTTGCTTAAGGGGTCATCTACATATTAAAACGAACCATAACTTTGTTTTTTCAATAGCAGTAGACAATTATGACAGCATAAGTGAACC
The DNA here is from genome assembly GCA_963932465.1 of Maratus speciosus. Lineage (NCBI taxonomy): Eukaryota > Metazoa > Arthropoda > Arachnida > Araneae > Salticidae > Maratus > Maratus speciosus. The sequence goes on from OZ010787.1 coordinate 82,786,453, forward strand.
CTACTTCCTTCAATTAACCTAAAATCAAATTTTATGCAATTCTTACGATAAGTTTCCGAGAAATTAATTGTTTTAAAGCGAACGTATTTTAGGGGCTGTATTCAAATTGAAGTTTGGTACTCGATTGTTGACCGAGAGAGCCCCCTTCTTGATCAAGGCATCTGAAGCGCATTTCAAGTAGACATTGAAGACTACTAGATTACAGGATAGCCTATGAAATTTCAAAATACCTAGCCACTTCTATCATAGACGGCCCCTTAAACCATCATTTTGTCGTTTTTTAAGCATAATTTGAAAACTACTGGGAAGAAAAATGTGAAATTTTGGATTTCTATGAAGCAGGACTTAATAAATCTAAATCCATCAAAAAAATTGTCGATTGCAATTCATAATTTTTTCGATATTAATTTCAAAATTCATAATCCATATCATAAAATTATAAAAATTGCAAATTCAATGTATTTATGTTTGGGTATATTAGTATTATTGATACATAAAACGTTAGCACATTAGGAGTATAATTTTAGGAGATATTAATGAAAATATGAAAATATAATTTAACATTTGAAGCACGAAATTTTGAATGTTTATAATTCAAAAACTTATCATTCAAATGACTTGAAATTTGGTGTCTAGGCATAGTTTGAACCAAAGATTTGAAATATCTCGTTAAAATCGGGTATTGCTATTGAATAAAATGAAGTTTGGGTTAGTTTTTTTATGTAGATGGCCCCCTAAGAAAATTTTATATGCATCATTTAAAAGTAGACTTTATTTCCAATTATTTGGTACCAGTAACTTTCTTCTACGATAATTTGTTGAGGAGTTAGTAGGGGTTGGTTGCTTTTTTTTCCCACGACTGTACAGTGTTTCCGCAAACACAAATTTTGTAGAACTGTGTTATTGTATTACGATACCATTTCTTAACCCTTTCACTCCCTATGGGTCTATGGGTCATGATCGACGTGTAAATTTGCAAAACTTTTTCAGAAACTCAAACATAGGAGAGATTACAAGTGGTAGTATTTGATACAAAATCTACCTAAAATCAGCATCAGGGACACGGGACGATAAGGAATTTCATGGCACATTTGGACCCCAACATCGTCCAAAATTTATTTATCCCGTTAATATTGATATACAACTATGTAATGGGATATTTTCCAACATAAGAAATAATAATAATAATAATAATAATAAAAACCCGAGAATAGGTACTAAAATAAAAAGTATTATTGAGGGACTCAAAAGTCAATATTATGTGAGAATGCCTGATATACATATTCTAGAAAAACCTGCATGATAAAAATTTTTACTATTTGTGTCAGAGTAGTAACTATTTCTTTAATTTTTAAATAATAATCATTGTTATAAAAATGTAGGATATTCATTTCCTTTAAAGGAAATCTTCAAATTTTGACCACTTCTAACACAAGGAAGATTTAAGCAAAAAATGCACAAATTACATATTTTTTTATGCTGTTTTGATCCAAGAAACTCAAAGTTTTAAAAGTGGGTTTTACCATTGGAAAAATGAAAGTTTTAATCTGTAGACGGCCCACTAAGAAGAATATTTCATACCTTCCAATTAATAATAGTAGACATTATTCCCATTCGATTGCTACCCCCATTTTTAATACTATTATTTGCAGCAGAATTTGCAGTAGGGGGATTACGTTTTCCTCTCAACGTTTCCTGATTTACGTAACAACGTATGTGTATATATCTGTATGTACAGTTGTAGAAAAAAAAATAAAACACCCCTACGAACTCTGCAACAAATTATCGTAGAATAAAGTTACTGGTTCCAAACGATTGGAAATAAAATCTACTTTTAAATGATGTATATAAAATTTGCTTAAGAGGACATATACATGTTAAAACAAACCATAACTTTGTTTTTTCAACAGCAAGACCTAATTTTGACACCATGAATAAACTCTACACCCTTCAATAAGCTTAAATATAAATTTGCACGAAATTCGTACCATTAGTTTAGGAGGAACTAATTATTTTAAAATGGGTTTATTATAGGGGATGTGAGTTCGGTATTCGAAGGTTGTTGAAAAGCTACACAATGACTAAGTCACTTCTATAAATGTATTATTTCTTGCCAATATGACCATTTCACTCACTTAGTATGCTTCGGCTATTGTTATATTGTTATATACCTCTTCGATATTCAATTTATAATGTCTATATGTGTTGAATTATCCGATTAAAAAATGTGCAAGTTAGGGGAGACCGGAGGAATGGCGACACCTTAAGGGAATTTAAATTTTTTTACCCCCCCAAAAATTTTATTTTTTAATATTAAAAATTCCAAAGCTGATTCATTATCTTTATACATTTAACCGTAATCATAACTGTAAAGTAAGCACACATAAAAAAAAATTTCTTTCAACCTCTGTACAGTGGCGGGATTACCCATGGCACTGGGGTAACTCCGCCACTGTATCGGGGTAATGAAGCCATTCTTTAATGACCTAGTAAATACATAAAATGGATACTAGGAGACACATAACCTACTGAAAATATTTAGAATGCAATAATTTAGCAAAATAATGAATAATTACAATATTTCTTAAACTAGATTTATTAATGTGCTAAGCTTACAATTTAACTCAAATTGAAAAAGTCGCTCTTTGCCATGGTGGCGGCATTACCCCGAGAAGGCAATATAGTGGAAAACCCCCAGCAAAGCTAAAAGAAAAACCGAACTTGTTCAACAAATTGCATCAAAATGTCGGCGAATGTATGTAAATTACGGGTAATATTATCTTAAGTACCTAATGTTACAATAAAAGGTACTTACCTCTACTCATTTGAAGCTTCAAAATAAGAAGCAACTAGATGAAAACTACATTTTTCACTAGAAAAATCGAACGACGTACAACAAAATCACTCTAGGCACTGTTTCTATTGTTCGCCGCTATAGTGCAGGCGCATTCCCTATCTCAAATTGCCGTTAGTTTTTAAACTAGGCGGGGTGGAGGCATAACCCGAGTGGCGCCATTCCCCCGGTCTCCCCTATCTGTAATTATAATAGTTTTCAAATATCTGAATGTGGTTGGAATTTTATAAGTGTTTTTATAATGCTTTTTCTCAGATTTTGAATTTACAACTCAGTTTTTTTTTAATTTATTGGCAGAAATGTAAAGAATATCGGCCAATGCAAAATTTAGAATAAAAAAAGGGTGTAAAGCAATACAAGGAATCAATGTCAGAAAAATTGCTTTTTTGCCTGAAAATAAATCCCAAGGCGATTAATAATACTATATTAAAAAAAAAAAAAAGATTTTTGACGAGTGGGTGGGAGGGAATGATTCCTGTTAGATCTTTTCAGATATGTTCGCATGGTTTATATTCAGATTTATTTGAAGAACTAAAATTTAATCTACTTTAACCTTTAACTGATGTTAGCGGTCTCACAGATCGCTGCTTTTAAAAAAATTTATAGTTTAACTTTTAAATTTCACTTTAACTACACACACTACCAAAATTTTGTTTAGGTTGGAAATTTAGTACTATCACCAGAGACTTTTGAATAGGCAAATTTTAATTATAACAGTCTTGTTCAAAAAGTGTAGTTTAAAAACACCATTCTGTGAGTTAATCGCACCTTTTATTCATCTTTCGATGGAGCGGTCTCACAGACCATTTCACGATAGTTATATGACAATTTCTGTCACATCAGTTAAAGGTTAAAAAGACATCAGAATAACTTCACATTCGTTATCCTCGTTTGAAATAGGGTTAATAATTCTATGATTAAACTTATTCTCAATTGCTATTTCATTTGAAATTTTGTAATTAACTCATTAATGCCGATTGTCAAGAAAACTTGCCTATCTGAAAGTCATAAAAATAACTTTTAAAATGATTTTAAATTTGCCTGTGTTCTCGAATAAGATCTAAATTTCAAGCTATGGAAGAAAAGGTTTAACTATTTAAAGTTTTCTATTAATGGGTTAAAAACTTTCTATCGGTGCTTATTTGTAAAGAATACAATTTTTGAGTGATATACAAAAGTTAGTAAAAGACTAAATTAACAGCTTTATCTAACAATAAAGTACATTCGCTGAGAATATTTTATCTAACAGATATTCAGTGTAATACAGGGAACAATTTTACAAGATTTGAGTTACTTAAATGATTAAGTATAAATATCTCAATGATACATTATAGATATATAATGGTTTAAATTATTTAAAATTTTTTGACCAAAGTTTTGTAGATATAAAATGCTAGAATCAGATTCATCGTTTGCCGTAAATACATCGGTATCTATTTAAAAAGAGAAAAAATATTTCACATGTTTTTTTTTTCATTTTGTGGAATAATTTCGTGTTTACACTATCAATTAAGCTCTGCTCTCTGAAACTTCATGTTAATGTGATCATCACAGTTTCTTTCCTTAAAATTAAACATCAACCAAACGTAAATATGTATAGAAGACAAACTAGTCCGCATAACTTGAAAACTACTTAGAAGGCAAATTTTAAATTTTGGATTTGCATAAAGCAGGACATAATAAATATAAATCCATCAAAAAAATTGTAGGTTGCAATTCATATTTTCTTTCGAATATTAATTTCATAATTCATATTATAATATTTTAAAATTAAACATTCAGTGTGTTTATGTTTGGGGTTTTTTAGTATTATAACCACACACAAAAGTTTTTACATTAGAATTATAATTTCAGGAGATATTAATAAAAATATGAAAATGTAAATTAACATTAGAAGTTGTAAATTTTGAATGTTTAAATTCAAAATCTAGTATTCCAATTTACATAAAATTTCGTTTTTAGGCATAGTTTGACCCAAAGATTTAAAATTTCTTGTCAGAATTGGGTGTTGCCATTGAAAAAAAACAAAGTTTGGTCTGTTTTTGATTTGTAGGTGGCCCCCTAAGCAAATTTTATATGCATCATTTAAAAGTAGACTTAATTTCGAATCGTTTGGTATTAGTGACTTCCTTCTACGGTTATTTGCTGTAGAATTAGTAGGCGGTGTTTACTTTTTCTCCAAAACTGTGCATTGTAGATGTAGAAGTAGAAATGTAGATGTTTTAATTATATATGCGTATAAATCGATGTACCTGTGTGTATGCAGGTAACAAGCCATATCTGTAATATTTAGTTACAGTAAATATATGTATTTGCATGATGTAATGTACGTGATGTGGAAATGTGCATTTCGTGTAGACCTAAGTGTGTAGATCTTGTAGCGTATAGCGTTATATCATAGTGTAGGCCATTTATTTAGCCGTGCTTATATTTTAAAATAAAATTTAAATGTATTTACTTTTTAAATCTTAGCCATTCTGGAGCGTAAATAAAACCTGACAATAAAGCAGTTTCTTTGATTTCTTAAATATTTCTTTATTACGAATATATTTTAAAGAAATATGAAAACAAAATTAATCCTTTAACTTTCTTTTTTTTGACACAATAAATTAAAAATAAGGATTCGGCACCACTTTTTTTTTTTTTACTAAAATGTTTGGCTTTGTGCAATCGAAAAAGGTATGCCATTTAACAAAGCAAAGATTACAGTTAAAATTAAGAGGTATCAAAAAGCTTTTAGTATCGAAACTAGCAAACCCTTTTTGCCCAAGCGGCACTCAGTCAAAACAGTTAAGGGGTTAACCATTCAGTGGACACTGAAAAAAATTGTAAAAAGCTTTGTTGATAAACATCAAGTTAAAAAGTGAAAATATTACAGAACGTTGTGAGAATGTATGACTTTCGAATGTTTGATACGTAGGAATGTAAATAATTTTATTTTATTTAGATAAGGATTAGTTAAATTTCTGTCGCACATTCATCTGAATATCCGACTCCACTGTGAAACTTGCGAAAGAGACATCTAAAAGTACTAATCTGAAAATATCGTTTTGCATTACGTAATTATCATAATAACACAATCAATCGATGTGACGTGACTGGGAAGTCACAATCTCCATAAATAGTGACACACATAACATCAATCATAACGCTACTTCTTTATTTCGACATATTTTGACTGCCATGTGATCATTACTTTTTGACTCCACTGTTACGTCATTATGACTTTTTTAAACTAATTTCCAACTCGTCACAAAATCGGACATATCAATTTCACAGAGATATGGATACGACTCATTTTCCACGTCACATGAAGACAGTACCATCAATAAGAGTTACATTTGGCTCACCATCGCAGTGCATTCATATTTCAGTCACATTTGGGTTATGGTGCTATTAAGATATCCTTGGTCATTCAATTATAAACGCTGCAGGATGCAGTATTACAGAAATTTTTGAAAGCACCGTGTCATTCAGGATGTTTCTACAAGAATCTTTGGTTATAGTTTTTTATTTTCAAAATCACTATTTCAATGACCCTCAATTTAAAAGTCAACTAATCTTCAAGTCATATTCTGCAGTTTAGAATTGAGCCCGAGTAACTGAACGAGAATTATTAGTTAAGGTCGAATACTTCTGAATATTCTATTTGTTAGAAATATTGTTAAATTGATTGAACTGTTGAAGTCAAGTAAATTTTAGAATTAAGTTTAGAACTGAAATGAATTTTTCAGTACATTAGAAGGAATGTTGAATATAATTAACGATTAAATAATTGAAGTATGCACTCTCTTTTCTTGAGCATTATGTGACATTATACAGGGTGACTCCTTAAGTCTGTTTCATTTTAAATTACTGATGAACTAATTTAGCTACAGACATGAAAGTAGTGGATAGGTATAGTAAACCGGGAATTTGCCACACGATGAGTTACCTTGCTGCACCCTCTAGCGATAAATTTCGGAATTGAAAACCGTATCGCCTAAACTATCGGAGATACACTAGACGTTTAATAACAAAGTTTTAGAGAATAATCGATTTAGTAAGAAAATACATATTATGCACGCTGATACAAAAAAATATTCATTTGTACAGATGAACTTATCCGAAATCGATGAGAGATACTTTTTTGAGAAAAATAAATAACAACAGATGATAAATTAATTTTATAAGTTGGTCATTCCAAGACAACTGGTCTAAGGGTCCCTGCTCGCCCCTATTCAATTTTGTTGTTACAGGTACAGGACGTATAATAATATTTATGTCGTTAATTACAAAAAAATATTAAGAAGGTAAATTTTGATACAGTGAACATAATAAAAAAAAAGAGGTAGCTTTCATATTCCTTATTTTTTAAATGCTAGCTTATGTTATTCAAACACACGAAGCTCAATTTAGTGGAAACCGATTATAGAAGATTCAACACTAATTTTTATCAATACTTAATCATTATGAATGAGAATTTCGCGAAATTAGTCAGCTTTATCCAAGCTGCTTTTATTTAAAATAACTTATAATTGGTTGCCAAATTCGGCGATATCTTGAAGTGCCTAACATTTTAAGACAACATGGTGGATGAGGCTAACCAGTGATTTTGGTCGAGACCTTAGTAATTCCTGTGCACATGCTCACTCACATCGAAATCGGTTGATATATACGACTGCTGTCGCAGGCAAAAAAAATCAGATGTTTCAAAATGTCACCCACATAAAGAAATTAAAACTGCTATATCTGAGCCATTTTTGAAGATAAAGAAAAAAAAAATGCTCCGGAATCCTTATATCAAAGTCAAATACTTAAGAAAGAAACCCTTTTCAATTTCAAATTTTTTTTGCACCTCACTTTAAATATAATTTTTTTTTATTCAATTGCCGCCATTTTGAAACAAGACGGCGGATGAAGCTGGCTAGTGAACGTGGTCGAGACATTGCAATGTACTATCCACATGCCTTCTTACATCCAAATAGGTTAATAAATACGTGTGTTATCGCGTGACAAATATCATATCGTTTCAAAATGTCAGCCATGCTAGAAATTCAAAGTGCTATAACTCAGCCATTTTTTTAGATATAGACGAAACAAAAACTGTTCCGGAATCTTTGTATTAAGGTCAAACACATAAGAAAAAAAATCTTTTTATTTTTCCATTTTTGATACATCATTTTAAACTTTAAATTGTTTTAAATGGCCGCCATTTTGAAACAAGATGGCGGATGAAGCTGGCCAACGAACTTGGTCGAGACATTGGTATGTACTTTGTACACACCAAAGTACATCCATATCGGTTCATGAATACGCCTGTTATCGCGTGACAAAAATCAGGCCGTTTTAAAAAGTCAGCCACGGTAGAAACTCAAAGTGCTATAACTCAGCCATTTTTCAAGATATAGACGAAACAAAAACTGCTCCGGAATCTTTGTATTAAGGTCAAACACATAAGAAAAAAATCTTTTTCATTTTCAAAAATTTTTATACCTCATTTTAAATTAAAAAAATTTAAAATTGTTTAAATGGCCGCCCTTTTGAAACAAGATGGCGGATGAAGTTGGGCAACGAATTCGGTCGAGACATTGGTATGTACTTTGTATACACCAAGGTACATCCATATCGGTTCATGAATACGCCTGTTATCGCGTGACAAAAATCAGGACGTTTCAAAATATCAGCCACGGTAGAAATTCAAAATGCTATAACTCAGCCATTATTTAAGATATAGACGAAACAAAAACTGCTCCGGAATCTTTGTATCAAGGTCAAATACATAAGAAAAAAATATTTTTCAATTTTCAATTTTTTGGTACCACATTTTAAATTTTAAATTTTTTAAAAATTTTTAAATGGCCGCCATTTTGAAACAAGATGGCGGATGAAGCTGGCCAACGAACTCGGTCGAGACATTGGTATTTACTATGTACACACTGAGTTTCATCCAAATCGGTTCTTAAATACGAGAGTTACAGTGTAACAAAGATCATATATATATATCAACATTTGAACGGAGGGTGGTTTCGGGGTCTGGGGGTCATGATCGATGAAAATATACCAAAATTTTTTGAAATCGCTTTCCTCCGAACGGCTGCAATAGGTTGCTTTTTGTAATGAAAGCTACCTAACAGTCGTGGAGAAAAGTAAACACCCCGTACTAATTAGGTAACAAATTATTGTAGCAGAAAGTTACTGGTATCAAACGATTGGAATAAAGTCTACCTTTAGATGATGTATATAAAATTTTCTTAGGGGGACATCTAGTATCAAAACGACCCCAAACTTTGTTTTTTTTTTTTTTTTCAATAGCAATATCCAAGTTTGACACCATAAATAGATTCTACACCCTTCAATTAGCCTAAATACAATTTTTCATGAAATTCGTATGGTTAGTTTCCGAGAAATTAATTATTTTAAAATGAGTATATTTTAGGGGCTGTATTCAAATTGAAGTTCGGTACTCGGTTGTTGAAATGCTACAGAATGACTCTGTTACTTTTATTAAAGTATTTCTTGCCAATATGGCCATGTGACTCGCATAATATGTTTCGACTTGCCATCCCAAATGTTTCATTAAATTGAGTGAAATATATATTTTTTTCAAATTATGCTTTTCTGGACATCTTAGTACTATCATTAAACCACAATTTTGACGTTTTTTGCTCATAATTCGAAAACAACTTAGAAGAAAAATTTGAAATTTGGAATTCGCATAAAGCAAGACATAATACATTTAAATCTATCAAAAAATATATTGTTGGTTGCAATTCATATGTTTTTCGAATATTAATTTCATAATTCATAATTCGTATTATAGAATTTAAAAAACTGCAAATTCAGTACATTTATGTTTGGGTTTTTTAGTATTATAATTGAATAAAAAAAATATCACATTAGGATTATAATTTCAGGAGATATTAATAAAAATATGAAAATGTAATTTTACATTAGAAGCTCTAAATTTTGAATGCTTATAATTCAAAAACTTATCATCCAAATGACTTGAAATTTCTATTCTAGGCATAGTTTAAACCGCAGATTTAAAATACATTATTAGAATTGTGTGTTGCCATTAAAAAAGCAAGGTTTGGTCTGGTTTTGGTTTGTAGATGGCCCCCTAAGCAAATTTTATATACACAATTTAAAAGTAGACTTTATTTTTAATCGTTTGGAATCTGTAATTTTTTTATTACAATTAGCTGCCGAGTTAGTAGGGGGTATTTACTTTTTTCACGACTGTACAACGAGCGTTAAGTTTTGAAGATTTGTTAGAAAAAAAAAAAAAACCACAGTAATCTTTATATCCTGAGATGGTCAGCAGGATTTGGCATCTGCTAACAAATCTAACGCTTTAGGCACTGAATAATAATAGAAAATATTCAAGTTTAAAGGGTGGCGCGTGGAGTTGCAGTTCTTGTCAGCAGCACTATGATCCCAGCCTTTCATTTTGACATATGTCTTAGCGACTTCTTCGCGATGTTCTTGAGCTATTATCAGATATGGTTGTCAAATTACGACTGAATACGACTGACTTGTCTTATCAAACGCTTTACTTATAAATAGATGAATATTGCCCCGCAAAATATATTTTAATTACAAATAATTTAAAAGATTTGTAGTTTCACACAGTCAGAGAATTCACATGCGCAATAAATGGAAATATGTAAATAAAAATATATAAACGATTTATGGAAATACATTGCCAGATAATATTTAAATAAACAATAGTTGTTAATATCTCAATCAAATTATTTCACATTACAATTGGGAAAAACAGTTACTTCCATTTAATAATTTCTATAAAACGGGACGTCACATATAGCAAAAAGTGTCACAATTACAACGTGACTAAAATGTGAACTTTCAGTTAGTCACATCGGGATTTTCGTGTTTGGTGACTCTTCTGTGAAGGTCCCGTGCCTATTGTTTCCTAAAGAGTCTTCAGGTGACGTCATTTGGAAGCTACAGCATGGAAGTTTTATAATTCAGAAAACGTTTAAAAGCACTATTTAAATAATTCTGAGCTAAATTTTTAACACTTTCCAACATTGAAAATTGCTTATGACTTCGGTTTGTCTGTCTGTCTGTCCGCGCTCTAACTTTCGTAAATATACTCAGATTGCCCTGAAATTTTTGGATGTTATTGACGTATATTATAGCACTAAAAAATGTAAAACAACACCTTTGTCTGCTACATTTTGAAAAATGTAATGCAGAGAGTAGCGCGCTACAAAAAAACGTTAGCGCTATTTTAAAACTTACTTCATGAACAAAAATGTGCCATTTTACAAATCACTTGATTGTAACTTGCTTCTTTTGAATAAAATGTGTTCTGCGCAAAAACTCCTGAACGTGAGCGACAAATCGCAGCTTGGATTCCACGTGTCTTTTTTAACAGACAGCTAAAGTGACGTGATGCTCTTTTCGTACATCTGGATTGGTACATTCGAGCATCATGTGACTTCAGCGGTCTGTAAAAAAAGATACGCGTAAAGCACCGCGATAGCCTGCCTTTTTCATTAGACTCGGCCTCGGCCTCATATCGTATGACACCATAGATTTACTAGTTCTGATTAACTCCAAAATTAATTTTCTTTCTGGAAACTCTTGTTTACTTGCTCGTTATTAGATCCTCATGTTTTAAAACACTTTTAATTTTTATGGAATTGTTCTATTTACATGTTATTATTTCCTTGTTATTATGACAGAAGAAATTTTTATTGAACTGTTCTGCTCGACATATGAAAAGTATTTTAAAGATATGAAAGAAGAAAGATTAAATAAGCTGTAGTTTAAGCGTTTTTTAAAAGTAACTATATTTATAAATGTTTATTGTATTACGTATATTTCTCTTAAATTCGCAAAGAAAATTGTGTTCGTTTTCGAGACAAACATAAAGTATTTTCTTGTATGTATTATGTTATCTCTTTTAAAGTTTTAATGTAATTTATTCTTTGATGTAAATGGAGTACTTTGCTTAAATTTGAAAGTAGCGAAGTAGTGAATACTTTTGAAAAGTAGATTGCAGTCTCTACTTCAAAAAAAAACTAGTTATAGTGTAGTTAACTATTTGTTGTTCTGTAAAAAAGAGTAATTTTTCCAACCACTGATTTCACTCATATATAAGTATAATTTATGTTAATTATAATTCCGAAATTAAACATAATTTTCATAAAATATCTCACGTGTTTTTAAAATACTGGGTTTGAGGCTACTGAAATTCAGCATTTTTCGTAATGTCACAATATTTCAGCGGACTAAATATAACTCTAATACATAAAAAAATTAATTTTGTTTGTCAAAGATTAATAGGGTTCACTAACCGTGCATTCAGAAAAATAAATTTGATTTGGGAATCATTAACAGAGTAAAAATCTGCAAAAATGCAACTAGGAAAATAACATAATTTTTTTCCTCTTTGCTGATTTATTTACGATGCAGAAAAGTGAAATATCCTGAAAAAGTAATCAGCGAAAAAATGATTGAAATAAAAATGAGTAAGAGATTGTAGAAATCTTAATAGAAAAGGAAGATTTATAATTTATTTGCTGCTCTATGAATAAATATAAGACGAATAAAATTGTATCTCTCTATCTAACCAACCTGGAAGCAACGCCATTTCTGAATTTCACATTACATTAAGTGCTTAATAAAACTTAAAGCAAAGCATAAACCCACCCACGTAAACACGATTATTTGAGATATTTTGGTATTTAAAATTAACGTAAATTTATGCAATAAACATTCAACTTTTAGGGGATATGAGTGTATTGCTTATATATATAAGTATATAATTTCGTATTAATATTTAGTTACACAAAATAAAATATCACAACCAACCAACATAAAAGGAGGGTATATGGTAGCATACCAATATTTTAGTGCTGTTTATGGTAATGTGTCAGAGAAAAAAGCAGGGGATTTTCTTTATTCTTAGATTGAAGCTATCCCTATGATGTTAAAGTAATTTATGAAGATGTAGCTCTCACAGTTTAGTGACCTGAATTCTGACCTGAATTCAGCTAAACTTTAAATGAAACTACTCGGACACATCATCAAAAGCAAAATAATTGGTAACGAAGGATAAACCCCTATCCTTTGAATAAAATAAAGTCCTTCGGCTCAGTCATAAGGTACAGTTGTGGAAAAAAAATGTAAACACCCCCGACTAACTCTTCAACAAATTATCATAGACGAAAGTTACTGGTACCGAACGATTGGAAATAAAGTCTACTTTTAAATGACGTATATAAAATTTGCTTAGGGGGCCATCTACATATTAAAACGAATTCAAACTTCATTTTTTTCAATGGCAATACCCAATTTTAACGAGATATTTCAAATCTTTGGTTCAAACTAATGCCTAGACATCAAATTTCAAGTTATTTGAATGATAAGTTTTTGAATTATAAACATTCAAAATTTAGTGCTCCTAATGATAAATTATATTTTCATATTTTTATCTATAACTTCTGAAATTATGATCCTAATGTTTTAATTTTTTGTGTAGCAATAATACTAATATACCCAAACATAAATACGTTGAATTCGCAATTTTTATAATTTTCTGATATGAATTATGAAATTAATATTAAAAAAAAATTATGAATTGCAACCTACAATTTTTTTTATGGATTCAGAATTATTAAGTCCTGCTTTATGGAAATCCAAAATTTCACATTTTTCTTCCAAGTAGTTTTCAAATTATGCTTTAAAAACGGCAAAATGATGGTTTAAGGGACCGTCTATGATAGAAGTGACTAAATATTTTGAAATTTCTTATGCTATCCAGTAATCTAACAGGCTTAATTGCTACTTAAGGTGCCTTGATCAAGAAGGGAGCTCTCTCGGTTAACAATCGAGTAGCCGAACTTCAATTTGGATACAGCCCTTAAAATACGCTCGTTTTAAAATAATTTATTTCTCGGAAACTTATGGTTCGAATTGCACAAAAATTTGTTTTTAGACTAATTGAAGGGTGTAGAGTTCCTTTATGCTGTCAGAATTGTGTTCTGCTATTGAAAAAAACAAAGTTATGGTTCGTTTTAATATGTAGATGGCCCCCTATGCAAATTTTATATACATCATTTAAAAATAGACTTTATTTCCAATCGTTCGGTACCAATAATTTTCTTCTACAATAATTTGTTGAGGAGTTAGTAGGGGGTGTTTACTTTTTTTTTTCCACGACTGTACATACATCAGATTTAATACAGAATAAACAAACTGGCCTCCTCCTTCTCAGTTCGACTTTTGGCAAGAAGGGTAATTTGCAGGAAAATATTAAATTTGGCTTACCAAATGCAATTGAATCGATGAGGAAATCATACCAAAAATGATAAAAATTTGTTGAAATTATACTTTAATCGCTCATAAGTGTAATATGACCCCGAAGCTCAAACGAGGTTCGAACCAAAGCCATTCAGTGAAAGACCATCGGAATGTATCTGTGTCCCTTAAGGGGGCTGGTCACTCAGCTTCCGATTCCCCATCACTAATGTAAAGTCTATGGGCATTGGATGCATAAGTATATTTAAAATAGCTCCTCGGGAAATTAATATTTTTAATTTCTATTTTTTGTGTACACTTCCTAAAAGATGTATCTTTTTTTCTTAGTTCTCAAAATATTTGTAAAGTATAGATTTAATTTTCTATCAAGTGTTAAAATCTTACTCACAGTTCGCCCGCTTTTAACACATAAAATATTAAATTAAGCCCAGATTTCAGAAATATTTTGAAAACTAAGAAAAAAAAGTCCTTCCGGCCAGTGCCGGGAGGAAGAGGTAGCTTTCATATTCCTTATTTAAAAAAAGCCAACTTATATCATTCAAACACACGAAGCTCAATTTAGTGGAAACCGAATATAGGAGATTCAATGCTAATTTTTATCAATATAATGAATGAGAATATCACGAAATTAGTCAGCTTTATCCAGGCTGTTTTTCCTTAAAGTAACTTATATTTGGCTGCCAAATTCGGCGATTTCTTAAAGTGCCTGCCATTTTAAGACAACATGGTGGATGAGGCTAACCATTGAACTTGGTCAAGACCTTAGTAATTGCTGTGCACATGCTCACTCACATCGGAATCGGTTGATATATACGAGCGCTGTCGAATGCAAAAAATCAGATTTTTCAAAATGTCACCCACAATAGAAATTGAAACTGCAATTTCCGAGCCATTTTTTAAGGTAAAGACAAACAAAAAATGCTCCTGAATCCTTATATCAAGGTCAAATACTTCAGAAAGAAACCTTTTTCAATTTCTAATTTTTTGGCACCTCACTTTAAATCTATATATATATTTTTTAATTTAATGGCCACCATTTTGAAACAAGATGGTTGATGAATCTGGCCAGCGAACTTGGTCGAGGTATTGATGTATACTATCCACATGCCTTCTTACATCGAAATAGGCGAATACGTGTGTTATCGCGTGACAAATACAAGATCGTCTCAAAATGTTAGCCATGCTAGAAATTGAAACTGCTATAATTCAACCATTTTTTAAGATATAAACAAAAGAACAAATTTTCAGAAAAAAAAAAACTGCTCCGGAATCTTTGTATCAAGGCCAAACACATAAAGAAATCTTTTTCCTTTTCCAATTTTTTAATACCTCATTTTAAATTTTAAATTTAATTTTTTTTTAAATGGCAACCCTTTTGAAACAAGATGGCGAATGAAGCTGGCCGACGATCTCGATCGAGACATTGGTATGTACAATGTACAGACCAAGTTACATCCAAATCGGTTCATAAATACGCCTGTTATCGCGTGACAAAAATCAGGTCGTTTTAAAATGTCAGCCACAGTAGAAATTCAAAATGCTATTACTCAGCCATTTTTTTAGATATAGACGAAACAAAAACTGTTCCGGAATCTTTGTATTAAGGTCAAACACATACGAAAAATTTTTTTTCATTTTCCAATTTTTTGATATCTCATTTTAATTTTTTTATTTTAATTTTTTTTTAAATGACCGCCATTTTGGAACAAGATGGCGGATGAAGCTGGCCAACGAACTTGGTCGAGATATTTGTGTGTACTATGTACATACTAAGGTACATCCAAATCGGTTCATAAATACGCCTGTTATTACGTGACAAAAATCAGGACGTTTCAAAATGTCAGTCACGCTAGAAATTCAAAAGGCTATAACTCAGCCATTTCTTAAGATATAGACGAAACTAAAACTGCTCCGAAATCTTTGTATAAAGGTCAAATACATAAGGAAAAAGTATTTTTCCATTTTCAATTTTTTGGTATCACATTTCAAATTTTAAATTGGCCGCCATTTTTAAACTAAATGGCGGATGAAGCTGGCCAACGAACTCGGTCGAGACATTGGTATGTACTATGTACATACCGAATTACATCGAAATCGGTTTATAATTACGAGAGTTACAGTGTGACATATATCAGATATATATATATATATATATATATATATATATATATATATATATATATCAGTTTTGAACGGAAGGTGGTTTCGGGGCCTGGGGGTCATGATCGATGAAAATATACCAAATTTTTTTGAAACCGCTTTCCTCCGAACGGCTGCAATAGGTAGCTTTTTGTAATGAAAGCTACCTAAAAGAGACATCCTTTAAGAAGAGTACACAGAAAAAAGATGTTAAAAATATAAATTTCCCGAGAAGATATTTTAAATATAGGAATGCATCAAAAGTCCATAGACTTAACGTTACGGAGGAGAATTCCGAAGCTGAGTGACCAGCCACCTTAAATGAACTAGAAAAGCTATGTACTTGATTAATGAACTAATGCAAGATACTTGAAAAAACAATCCACTGTCTCAATTAGATTGGAATTGTTTTATTATCTCGGACGTTATAGCGATGACAAAATTTAATTCTTTTGTTTTTGTTTGTTCCCTAAATGAACTGTAAGAGCTACATGTTTGATTAACTAAATTATCCAAGATACTGACAAGATTTATATAATGTCCTAATTAGGCTAAAATTGGCGTGATGGCAAATTTTGCATGTACTTTGCTTTTCTGTGACCCTGTAAACGATCTTTAAGAGCTACATACTTAATTAAAAATGTTATGCAAGATAATGACAAAATAAATTTTTTCAATCTGGTTCTGGTTCGAATTGGTTCAGTATTTTTGGACGTTATGGTGATGGCAAGATCTTCTATACATAGATAGATTGATCGATAGATAGATATAAAAGAAGTGATTTCAATTAGTTGGTTTTTTAAAATACACCTAATACACAAATGTAAGACATTTCTTATATAATTTGATAAAAACATCTCGATTTTTTCAAGACATGCAATTGGTTCAAATTCAGATTTTAGTGGAGAAAAAATTTTGTTATCAAGTCAGAATTTTCCTTTTACCTTACACCTTTCAGGCGCAGAATTTTCCTTTTACTTTAGGCTTCCGCTAAACATAAACTACAAACTCAAAACTCCGGGTATTTATAGCCCAATGTCTGTTCTTTAAAAGTACAGTTAAAGTGTCATAAAAAACTTAAACAAAAAATAAATAAAAATGAATAACTAGAAACTGCGCCTACTAGCCCCGGTCTCCCCTATATATAAAAGTACTTTTTTGAAATAAACGAACAACTTTTTAAAATTGAATGAATCCATCAAATAATCTTGCTATTTACTTTACTAGGTAAAAAGAAATTTCCATGTACTTATATTGTGTTAATTGCTCTTGAACTATATTTTTCTCTCCTACACAGTATTTTTATTTATGTATGATTTCATTAAGATGAAAAATTAAAAGGCCCTACATCGTGTAGCAGCCGAAGAAAAACCAATTACAAGAGTGGAGTGGATTTGTATATATTTAATTATAACGAACTGTACTCTTTACACGTGCTCACAGACGACTAAGCGGCGATCCACAAAGAAAAGGATTGAATCAGCAGGTAGATTGCTGATATAAGAGAGACGACGGGTCTCTCGGGTAGAGCACACGACGACTTTAGTCTGAACAGACTGCTCTCTGAAGATTCATCAAAATTTGATTGCGTCCGGCAAAAAGCCCCTTAGTATTTTCTAACCGTGTAATTATAATGAAACTTTTTAAATATTACTTTATTTAAGTATATTTTCACATATAACGTTTATTAAGCAGTTACATAGTATGAATACTGTGGTTACCATTTGCGTATCCTTAAACAGATTAGGCTTCGCGCTAAATTCCCCGTCCCTTACCCCTGATAGATTTTAATCTTCATCAAAAATGTGACTTTAATTTATGTTTCTCATAAAAACTGACTCTTAAAATATTACTCCAACTGCCGATTGAAAATAAAAATTTCAAGCGATCCGATGATCCGGTGATCCGTCGATCCTTTATCTCATTTGAACATACGGAGCGACAGTTTTATTTGCATGCTTCAAGTTGTGTCTAATTAGAAAAGTGAGGCTATTACACTTTTTATTTTTCTTCTTTCTTTTCCTTTTAAAAAAGTGTGTACCGAGATTATTTGATGATTCACTGCAAGTTGTTTATATGTTTCAAGTACTGTCCGCTTTTGTGTTAATTCAAGGCTCCCAGAAAGAAGTGTTAAATTTTTTTCATGAATATTATATTGATCGTCCCTGAATTCTAAGAATAGGATATTCTACATTTTTGTAAGTGAATACTCTTTTCGTTTTTTCTCTTTTTCTCTTTGTATACGATGATCCTATCAGACATGTTCCCGATTAAAACGCCCCTAAAAGCGGCCAAAGTTGATGGGATAAAGTTACTTTATGCGTTTGTATTTAACGGCGATAAAAGTAGAGAAATTAGGAAAAACTTAGAAACTATTTTGGCTTCCCTTTCAAGATAGATGGTATCGATTATACGACAAAATTACATGAAAACTCGACAATTTTCTAAAGAAACAATTAATTAGCATATCCAATCACTTGCATTTAGAGAGGGAGATGGTACCAGGTAAAACGTTTCTTTAAGAATATTGATTGCGTTATCAGACCAAAATACATTCAGCGGTTCTTTTCCTTCAAACACAAACTCGTAAACAGAACTGGACGATGATGACAAGCCCAAATCTTTATCTGGTCAAAATGATGCTAGCACTGCACCTGCGAATTCAAATACAGGCTCCACCCCTATTTCTTTGGATACGAAAACGGATATGGAAAGTCTAAAATATTACATACAAATTTCGTTGAAAGCAGCCAGTTCTTTTTAATATTTGAAAAATCTAATTTCCTTCCCTTACTGGAACAAAAACTGAGAATACCATCACCATGGCGTGGATCCCTAAAACACTAGAAAACTATTTCAGTTTTTCAGACGTACAAAAATTTATATTCATAGAACGTGTGTTAACAACGATTACTTTATTTTTTGTGCAACGTGAGTCACAAATAACGTCATATTCGGCATTATAAAAAGCTTTTCTCTTCTAATTCAGACAGTGATCATATTCCGCGAAAACACATTAATTATTATCCGCTCGAAACTATTGATCAAACGAAAAGATACTGGAATCTTTTAAATATCTTATCTTAATTATCTTTTCTTATAAATGAATTAATTGCAATTCGGGGCAACTCTCTAATTAATTATGTTACACGCGGAATAAATGATTCTCCACAAAGCAAATCTTTATTATTTAGATGTAGTAACCTGACATATTTTAAACAAAATCTGTTAATTTACGATGCAACCCGTCAGTTCGTCGCAAAATTCAAACAAAAGATGATTAGTTTTAGTAAAGATACTTCGAAATCTTCTTTCGCCTTAAAATGGACGCAGTATCATAATATAACTATAATTAGATGAGGCATAAATTTGTGAATCGTGTCCATAAAAGTAAAGGTGCAAAATGTTTCCAATGTTCCCTCTATGACTACAAATACGACCAATGTCCAGAACGCACTACAAGACATAAGAAGTCATCCGAAGACACCTCTCAGACAGCGAAGGCAGCGTCCACGTAAATACGCTAGAAATTTCAGTCACACCTCCAGGTGACACGACAGTTAAAATAAACTTAATTTGTTTTCTTGCTGCGACGAATACCAAAAACAACTTAAATATTTTTAGTGAAAATGCTCATACACTTTTTGGATTTCCACTCCTAATTAATGCATCTTCAATATGTGCTGGTCCTTAAAACTCCACTTTGAAAGACATCGGATGTTTTGTCGCGTAATCTAAATTCAATAATCATAGTTTTCAGTCTGCTTTTCATGTAGTAAAATCTCCTTTTATGCAATATGCAGTGATTTTTACTTCAGAACTGGATAAATATTCGAATTACCTACATTTCTGTTACCTTTCTGTTTATGACGTATCAGTTCAAACCACTACCCCCTACATACTTCATGCCTCTCGCATTTGACTCAAAAATGGAAGTCAGCAAGGTTAGATGGCGCTACTGTTTGGGGTATGTTATTGCTGTATTTACATGGATCGCCTCATAGACGTGCCTTTGAAAGCTATTATTATTATTTTTTTTTTTGCAGTAATTTGTGATTTTTTTAAACACAATGTCTACTTTTAATGAAGTTAATATATTCTCTATAAATTGCCATATTGCTGTGTGCCTTACTCCTGTTCATCCAGCAAAATAAAGGAAAATATTTCTTTTCACCATTCCTGTAGAAGACAGTCAACGAGTCTTTTTAACTTTTTTTCATTGTATTTTTAAAAATACTAATAGATGTTTTTACTACTATTATTTGCATGTTTCTAATAACATTCCGTTGAATAATAATAAATTAAATTAATGTACAGTTGCTATTAATAAGATGTATTTTTATTAATTTACAATGTCTTAAAAGGAAAAGAGTACCTTAATCTAAAAGAATCTGAAATAATATTGTTATTATTAATAATAAAAATGATAGATCAAAGTATTTCTTTTTATCAAATAATTATGCTAAGCCTTTTCTGTATGAAAATGAAAGTACAATAACATTCAAAATTATTTAAATTTCTTCCAGCAAAATTATAATGATAATAATAATAAATGATACACGATGAAATCGAATACGAATTAGTAATGTGATCAAAATAAATATGTATTCATAGCATTGTGTTTTGAAGCAATATAAATATTGTGTAATTGAAATATATCAATGATTTCATTTCTGAAAGTACTTGATTATTACTTGTAATAATTAATAATACAAATATAAAAGAAATGAAACTAAATTAAATGTTAAAAAAAAAAAAAAAAAAAAAAAAAAAAAAAAAAAAAAAAAACTGCAGAATTGACGTTTTGAGGCCTTGACCGGAAGACTTGCTAGTTTCATTATCATAATAAATGTAATTAATATATATATAGTATTATTATCACAATATCAATAAATTAATTATTTTATATAGAAAATATAAAATAGGGAATTAAAAAAAGTACTATTATCAATTTATTGAGGCAACGTGTGTGTGTAACGGGGGGGGGGGGGGGGATAGTAAAAAAGATGAAAAAAGTGTCTTGGAACATCAGTGCACAGAATCGTATTTCCAACTTATTAAATTTCTTGAAAGTACTTGATCTATTACTCGTAATAATTAATATTGCAAATATGAAAGAAATGAAACTGAGTTGACTGTTTTAAACACTGCAAGAAAAAGAGAGAGAGAGAGAGAGTTCCAATTTATTAAATTTCATGAAAGTATTTGATATATTACTCGTAATAATTAATAATGCAAATATGAAAGAGATGAAACTGTGAGTTGACTGTTTTAAACACTGCTAAAAAAAGAGAGAGAGAGAGCAGAATTGATGTTTGAGGTACTGACCCGAAAAAAGATGTGTAGTAAGAAAGATGAAAAAAGTGTCTTGGAACATCAGTGCATAGAATCGTATTTCCAATTTATTAAATTTCCTGAAAGTACTTCATATATTACTCGTAATAATTAATAATGAAGATAAAAATGAAACTGTGAGCTGACTATTTTAAACACTGCAAAAAAATAAAAGAGAGAGAGAGAGAGAGAGAGAGAGAGAGAGAGAGAGAGAGAGAGAGAGAGGGGAGAAAGAAAAAAAAGCTGCAGAATTGACGTTTGAGGTCCTGACCCGAAGACTTGCTAATTTCATTATTACAATAAATGTCACTAATATTTAAAATATTATCACAATATCAATAATTTAATTATTTTAGATAGAAAATATTAAATAGGGAATTTCAGAAAAACATTGTAATCAATTTATTCAGGCAACGTGCGTGTGTATGTGTGTGTGTGTGTGGGGGGGGGGGGGGGTAGTCCAAAAGATGAAAAAAAAGTGTCTTGGAGCATCACTGAACAGAATCATATTTCCAACTATTTAAATTTCCTGAAAGTACTTGATGATTACTTATAATAATTAATAATTCAAATATAAAAGAAATGAAACTGTGAGTTAAATGTTTTTAAACACTTAAAAAAAAAGACTTGCTAGTTTCATTATTATGATAAATGTAATTAATATTTACAATATTATTATCACAATATCAATGATTTAATTATTTTAGATGGAAAATATTAAATAGGGAAGTTCAGAAAAATACTGCAATCTATTTATTGAGGCAACTGTATGGTACTAGTACTGGAGTGTCAAGTAATTATGTTATTAGAATTAAATTTTAATTCACAATGGGAAGTACAACTATGAAGTTATTTAAATATTGTTGATAGATTAATATAATGTCAAAAAAACAGGAATATAATAATTATAATTATTAATTAAAAATTATTTTTAAAGCAATTCCTTAAACCCCTCACTGACAAGCCCGTGTTAATATGTTCACTAAGCTCCAGGTTTCACTGCAATACAAGCAATATTTAAAGTAATATAATTCTATTGATTTAATGTATTTTTAATACATTGAACAATGATTAATACTTCCAAGGATTGCATTCATATTCGTTATTAAGTTTTTTTATAAAATGTTCAAAGAATCATTTTTTTAAGCATTTAAAACAAAATGATGAGAAAACATCATTACAATTTTGCCCTTTTCAAAGACAGTCGGAGGGTTTTAAGATTGTCCTTCACTGACACATTCACCCCACATTAACTTTGTTTATTATTATTATTTTGCCTGAAAGAAATACATGTCTTACTATTTAGTAAAATTTAATTTAATCAAATACTTTTATGTTTTGCAATAACCTTTTTAAACTTGCTCATAGTTTTTGATCCATTGATTAAAATTCATGTACCATTTTATAGTGTTAATAAATATTTTCACTTCATAAACCTTGTTTATTTTATTTTTGATGGAAATCTATTTACAAGTAAATGTAAGTGCTATTAATTTATATATTACAATTAATTAAAAAAACATATAATCTAAAATTCATATAATAAAATAAATTATGTGCGTTATTTTATCATTCATCATTTGAAATTGAAGAGAAATTATGAAATAATTTCTCTTTTCAAATATTTTATAGAATAAATATCATTTAATACAACAATTAAAATAAATACGAAAAGAGAAAAAAAAAGTGAAATTCTAGGAATAAATAACAAAAATTTTTTAACAAATTTTGCTTTTTAAGCTAATTTATTTTAAAATTTTCTATTTAAATATTCTCAAAACAAATTTTATTTACGTTATTTATCTATAGGTTTTTAAAAATCATGTCAATTGTCACCGATAGATAGCAGAGCATTTTGGGGCTAAGCTGACTTCCAGTTTTTATATGGGGAAAACAGTGATTGCGAGAGGCATTTAGTATGTAGGGGGTAGTGTTCAAACTTTTCCTCCAGCGCCGTTAAAAGCCGATAACAAGCGAAATTCGCCGATTTCTATATTCTCCATCAATATAAATAACGAAAATTATTCTAACGATCTGTTATAAAGCGACCCCGAAATCAAGTGTAAATTGGCGACTCTTGTTCGAGGCTAACGAAAAAGACATGGTTTCGCGGTACAGCCCACGAGTCCCTTTTTACAGACCGCTAGAGTGACGTGATGCTCTTTCCGTACAACTGCGTTGGTGCATTCGAGCATCACGTGACTACAGTGATCTGTAAAAAAAGATACACGTAAAGCACCGCAGTAGCCTGTCTTTTTCGTTAGCCTCGTTCTTGGTAAAATGAGGTATGATGCGCCTAAAATTGTTTGCATAAATGAAAACATTGCCACTTAATGTATTACTAAAGATGATGCAATTGCCGACACGTAAGAGAAGTCTACACGAAAAGTTTTTGGTTTCCGTCTATCTGTTAGTCAACCTGGCAGTCCCGCGATAACTGCTGTAAAAAGCATCCGATTAGCTTTAAATTAAGTGGGCATGTTGGTGAGATACCCGGATTTAGCTGTATAGTTTGTTGTTACATTTTGTTCATTCGTTCGGAAAATATAGAATATTTTATTTTGCGCAATAATGCTTTTCTATAGAAATTCAGACGATTTTCAATTTTTTTTTTTGTTTAAAGGAAATGGGTCTTATGATTAAAGGATTTAAATGTTAAATTATGGATCATGAAATTTCCCGATAAGGTTCTTAAGTTATTCCTATTAGTTTGAACTTTTGTCAGTACATTTGTCAGAGTTTTTAAATCCGGTGTATAGCTTATGGGGGAATTTTATATATGTGTTCCAATAATATAAAATATTTCCTTTTATAAATTTACTTCTTTTAAATGTACATATTTCATTTTTTTCTTTTTCTTTTATCAGTTACCTAGCAAATGCACTCCACCTAAAAAATATCATAAATGCGGAAATATGTGTAGTTGTTCGAAGTCAACCAAACGTCAAAAGGGATGAATTAATGCCTTTGTAGATAGATGTATGATAGATGTATCCCCCATGTAGATGGTTTTTAACCCAGAAATGAAAACCTACTATATTATTATTCATTTTATTCCAATATTTTGCTTATAAATCCAAAGTCATTATTTTCATAAAGAATAAATTGACATTGTTCAATAAAATTTAAAAATCTTTCTTTAATCGTTGTCAAGAAAATCAAAACCCGGAATAATTATTTCTCTTAAAGAATTAATTTTCAATTGAAAGATTTTCACGTAAAAAAAGGAAAATGAAATAAAAAAAATTAAGAATAAAAGAAAAGAGGAATATTGCACCATACTGGAAATAAAAAGGAAATTCTCATGTATTTCTTAATATTACAAGGTGGAAGGATTTGAGTACGTGCGGAAAGCATTCGAATACGACGTCATTTATCGAAAACAAAGATACTGAAATAAAATTGTCCTGGATTATCATATTAATTCTTTTCATTTAAAGAAAATTGCTATCAATACTTCAAGATTTATCATTTGCGCACGGTTAACGTAAAGATTTGATTTTTAATTTAAAATTTAAATAAAAAAAAAAACTTTGAAAAGCAAATACATAGTCAATGTCAAAATTATGCACCGCAAAATTATCCATGTCGAAAATGACGTCATTATATCAGGAAATAAATATTTTCATTCTTAAAAACTAAAAATGAACTAGATTGCGTGAAAAAATATTTTTTGACGAGTGTTAATTCTTAAAGACACCTCATTTCAGAAAATATGAATGAAAATTATTTTTTAAAAGGAAACTACATTTTAATTCATAAAACGTAAAGTTTTAATGTGATTGCGTCATAGTAAATCATTTTCTGTCCACCAGTATCGAAATCGTTCGGAAGCTCGAAGTATATTGGAGACACGTTGTAAATCGTAGTTTGGTAACCGGATTTTCATCCCACATTTCTGTTATCTTTAAAACTGCAAAAATATTTTGTCATTTTTAAAAATAGCGGTTTTAAATATTTTTGTTATGATGGATTTTTCTTAAAGTCTTATAGGATGCAATGAATACATATAAAAATTTCTCAAATACCACCTAAAATTCTTGTAGTATTAGTATTCTCCCAGCGTTGTTTTCTTCGTTTTTGAAGAAAGATTCGCCGATTTCCACGATTTTACTTGGCCCTCCTTTTTACACTGCTTGAACTTTCTTTTTCCCAATTGTTTTTAATAATTGGCAGAAAACTTCGCATTTTTATGACGCGAGGTATGTCAAGGCCGTACAAATAAGAAATTCCGTATTGTCTCCTATAAAATGTGATGAAGAGTGAGTTAATTGCATATCTTTTAAATTATGAAGAGTGAAATGTCTTGCTTAATTAATGAATTTAACTTTCTTTTAACACTACATGAGCGATGTCACGGGTAACAGCTTGTATTATATGTAAACAAAATCATTCAAGTAATCCCAAATACGAAAAATTAATCGTAATTTGATCTGAAATATAGGTTTTCATCAAATATGAACGGTATTTGTAACATTACGATTTTAAATTGAATTTAGGTAGTATTAAAATGCTATCACAGAAACTACATTATGGCGCCAAATCATTTTTGCTATTTAGTTGATTGGCATAATTGGCAATGGACACGATGATAAATGATTACCCATTAGTTTTAAAAGTCTTCAAACATGCCTATTTTGGGGGGATTTTTGTAAGTTAATGCTATCAAGTAGATTAGTATGTATTTAGATAAGATCTTAGATATAAATATTATAGAACGTCAATAAAAATTATTTTACTTAAACAAAAAATGTAAAACATTAGATTTCTAAATTAGATTACTTAGTTTACATTTACAAAAGTTCTTTATACATCAGATGCAGGTATTTGTGGTCGGCAGGAAAGTAGGGATATTAGGATAATGCTTGTCCAAACTGTTGCTTATGCTTATAAAACACTTATATATTACACAGTGCAAAAAGGAATCTAAGACATACAATAACCAAGCACAATCAATAGAAAATTAAAAATGTAAATTTAATGAGACTGCTATAGAAACATACTTGTAATTACAAAATTTATACAATTGAAGTTTAGAATACACAATATGGTATTTCTTTTTACAAAATTTGTACCTATTAAAATACGAAATTTAATTTTTAGACAGTCCTCTTTTCCCGAAATTTATATTTATAAAAATGTTGCCCTGCGTCTAAGAACGAAAAAAAATTATTTGTATGGCCTTGCCAATTTATGATGCTTTGAACTTTATAAATCTTTAGAGTTAAAAAACACGTCTCTCCATTTTTAGCATGACAAGAGTAATTTTCAACAGGCTAGACTTGAATTAAAGTGACTGATAAAATTCACTCCGCAACAAACTGGAGAATATTGTCACATGTGTTGAAAAATCTAGATATGACATAAACGCATATTCAGAGCAATTTTCGATGCATGCGATGTATTCTACTTCAATGTAACACAAAATTAAAGCACAGCAAGAAATGCTGAAATCGTATTGCAGCAGATTTTCAAAATATACATTTTAGAAAGTTATTATAAAGATATTCAGAGTCTCTGTTAGAATGTTCTCAGACACGAATCTTTCGAGAAGCGAAAAATAAAATGAAAAGAAAAGAGTTTCTCAGATATTTGAAATAGCATACAGCGTAGTATGTGGGCTGCTACTAGAGTGGGTTGGTTCATATATTTCCTTATTTATGTGATACAAGAGATACAAATCTTTTCAGACACCAGGAAACATACTCCAGTCCTTCACGTATTTCCCTTCTTGGTTGTGTGCTTAAAAAAATGTAGAAAAATATTACACTTGCAACTTGTATAACAACTGAATAAAAAACAATATAGATGGGGGGCCTTTTATTTTATCCAGAAAGTGAGTAGAATCAATCACTTGTATTTACTTTCTGGAGAAAGACGTAAATTGTCTTTTATGCGCTACATGTGCGTTTTTTAGCTATGATGTTAAAATTTCGAAGAAATACTTTAATCACACTTCTGAGTAATAAATAGAGCAAAAAGTTTTAACCCTTATTATTTAACAACAAGTATACTAATAATGCATTTTATTGTGTAAATTTTCAATAGGCAATTTTTTTTAAAAATACAGATTTTAAAATGGAGTAAAGAATGTTATTTCTGCCAAAGAATCTGATGTGCAATTTAAATTATTTATTCTACCATTCGGCATAACGGTATCACTTTTCATATATTGGAAAATTTGATAATGATGAATGAATTTTATAAACTTACTTAAAAATTATAAGCTAACCTGCAATTGATTGCCGCGTTGATCTTCTATTACATGAATGATGATATAATTCAAATGATATTTTAAATGGATAAATTTGAAGTAACGATCTAAATTAAAATCCTGTAAGGATACATTTTACTCTTTTGGACTTCCATTCCACTTTGATAAATAATTGGTATATTAAAGTGATAAAGGGGAACTTACCTATTATCCGTACCAGGAAGAAAAATCACTAAAAATGGTTGTCAATTAACAATTATGTTTACCAATTATGTGCGGGCTTCTACACTTAGGAACATTGAAAATAGCACACCAAGAAGGAAGCATCGGATTTAAATGAAATTTAATGCAGATCATGATACAGATGAGAGATTCACTTGATCCCAAAATCAAGACAATTAAGCAAATACAGTGCGGAAAATTAGACAAATACAGTGAAACCTCAATAGCGCATCGTACCGCCACCTGCTGCAATACATGCCGCAACACGGTACGGTATCGAGTTAATTATACGTCTGATGTTATCCTGAGGCAGATGGGCCCACGAATCATGAATATCCACCTCTAAATCATGTACAGAGTGATACGGCGGCATCTGGCGTTTCAGCTGCTCCCACACATGCTCTACACTGTAAAAAAAATATGTAAAGTTACTAAGAATTTTCTAGGAAACTGGCATGCCTAGAACTTTTTATGTAACGGCAACAACAAAAATTCATGTAACAGATACACTTTTGATTTGTAAATATAAAAATCCGTATTGTTACTAAGAATTTTTTAGGAAACCGGGATGCCTAGAACTTTTTATGCAACTGCAACCCGGGTTACAGACAAAATTTCAGTAAGATTACTGTAATTTTAGTCGATTTTTTTGTAAAGTTACATATTTCTGTAGCTTTACAAAAACTAGTTTTGTAGATTTACATCTTTTTTTGTACAGTGTACAGATAAAATTTTAGTAAGTATACAGATTTCTGGAACTTTTTATTTGTAGAATTACATCATTTTTAAAAGTGTATAGGGAACAAGTCCGGGGAGCGGGCAGGCCATGGAAAAGTCTGAACATGACATAGGAAGTCTTGAGCAACTCGAGATGTATGCGGTGCGGACGAGCATTATCTTGCTGGAAAATTGCCTCTGGAAGACAATTTAGGAAAGGTGACACGTGGGATCGAAGAATGTCATCAACATACCGCTGGTCCGTGAAGGTTTCATGTACCACAATTAGAGACGGCCGGCTATCATAGGCTATGGCCTCCAGAACATTACGCCAGCTGTGCGGGCAATGTGTCGCGCGAAAGCGTTGGTAGACTTGTACAGTTCACCAGGACGCCTCCACACACGTATGCACTGTAAAAAAAAACTGCAAAGTTACTAAATTTTTTCTAGGAAACTGGGATTTCTAGAACATTTAATGTAAAGGTAACAACGAAAATTCACGTAACAGATACACTTTTGCACCGTAAATCAAAAAATCTGTAAGGTTACTAAGATTTTAAGAAACCCGTATGCCTAGAACTTTTTATGTAACAGCAACCTGGGTTACAGATAAAATTTTAGTAAGATTACTGTAATTTTAGTAGATTCTTTTGTAAAGCTACAGAAATCTTTAGCTTTACAAAAACTAATTTTGTAGATTTATATCTTTTTTTGTACAGTTTACAGATAAAATTTTAGTAAGCATACAGATTTCTGTAACTTTACAGATTTTTATTTACAGTGTGCAGTTATCATCTGTTTCCAAAATGAACTGGGATTCATCACTAAATACCACGCTTTGCCAATCAGTGGGCAATCAGTGATCGTTTTGGTAAAAATATTTTTGAAGTTGTGAATATAAATATGAGAAGTACGTATGTAGATTTTGTAACAGTAAAAATTACTTTATGTTTAGATCTCATTGAAAAAAAAAAAAGCATAAAAAGTGACGTAGTTTTTGCTGATATTTCATTATTTAACACCAAATTTCAGAGTTTCAATTGATAACTTCATCATAATTACTTATCTTGATTACATGTTACTGGTTACTGGTTACTTATACACACAAATACTTATACGCAAAATTTACGTTTTCTGTGATTTGAAAAGTTCAAGTGACAGAAAATAGTATTTTGGTGACTTTGGTTGAAAATAATAGTTATTTTGAGAGTTAGTATTACACAATGTAAAATTATTTTTTATTGCAATCATTTTAATAGGTTTATTATGAATTCGATATAACAGTTTTTTTCTTAACATTTTTCTTTCGTCGAAATTCGACGGGTTCCAACTATTAACGATAAAATTAGAAAATAAAATGATATATATTTACAAAATAAAATTTCTACAAAACTGATAATTATTTATATTAAAACAACTCATGTTTTTACCAACCACATTTTTTATTAAAGAATTTTTTTATAATCTGACCAATTTTATATTAAGAAAGCTTTATATCGAAGTTTCAAGATTTCTGATTTTAGAAATTAAATTTTAATTGATTTAAATCCTGCAGTAAAACTTTGTTTACTGTCTATTGTATTACAGCGATATTTAATATATTGTATATTTATTGTATTATATATTATTGTATTACAGCGATAATATTCTCCCAAAATTTCCTTCAGATATGTATGAATCGAAGAGCACCAATATAAGAATTTAAAGTGAATGTAAGAATTTAGTTAAAATTTGAATGATAATAATTTTTTATAAGAAAACACCAGTTTAGAATAGAATCAAAATCTATTAAGATTCTGACGGACAGAAATAGGATTAACCGAAGAAAATTTTAAGCGTCATACAATTGAATTTAAATAATAAAACAGGTCATTTTAAACAAAATTCTTAAAAACAAATTATAATTTTTTAACTGAAAATAAAATTAAACTTCTCAAATACTTTTTAGTTAAAATATATTTATAATTTGAGAAAACTAGTATTCCACAATTTAACTACGTGAATTTTTATTCAAATTGTTAACAAGGCGTAAAACCAACAGAGTGAAAAAGTATCCAGGCCAGGGTTCGAACCTGCGTCTTTGGTTCAGCGCACCAACGCTATTCAATCTCAGCCACCTGGAACGACACATCTACGCTTGCACCCTTTACTCTTAAATGCTGGTAAGGCTGCAAGCGCAGCACAAGATGGAATAGCTTCATGAAACACAACCCTGCGGAAAACATGAGACCAAATTAATCCAGCATAGCATGGATTGCGGTTCATTATTATTATAGTTATTCCATCTTGTGCTGCGGTTTCAGCCTTACCAACATTTAAGAGTGAAGGTTGCCAAGTTAGGTGTGCCGTTCCAGGTGGCTTAGATGGAAGAGAGTTGGTGCGCTGAACCGAAGACCCAGGTTCGAACCCTGGCCTGGATATATTTTCACTCTGTTGGTTTTACGCCTTGTTAGCAATTTGAATAAAAATTCACGCAATTAAATTAGTTTTTTCAGGCTTTTAAAAGTCATCGTTTAAAAATTATTATGTATACTATTCTATACTATAGAATATATTTATAAAAACGTCCAATATTCAGTTTTTGTAATAAAAGTTTATTGATTTAAATTTTCAATACACCTTTGTATACTGTCGATAGAGCGATATTTAAAATTTTTTATCCTTAAAATTCGTTGAGATGCGTATGCACTGGAAAGCATCAATTGAAAATTTTAAATATAAAAGTTAAAACATATATTTATTTACTTAAAATGTGATAAATATTAAAAACACATGTAAAGATGTTAGATTTACATACTGTGCCCCAAGACCTTTCGGGACGCATACGCGCTCATTTTCAAGGGGAAGAAGATTATGACTGGGAAAGAAAATACACGCAGAAAAACAAGACAAAATAATACTACGCACGTGCAAGCAAAGCCAGTCTATTGCTCTAGAAAGGGGGGAGTGGAAAAAAATTAAGCTGAATTTTCAGGTGCTGAACCTCTTGAAATACCTAGAATATTGAACCAGATCGCTTGAACATTTTAAGAAATGACGCCGTTGCATACACTATTATTTCTTATAATGTGCCCTCGATGTGGTTCAATATTCTAGGTATTTTAAGAGGATCAGAACCTGAAAATTCAGCTTAATTTTTTTCCGTCCCACTCTTTCTGGAGCAATAGACTCACTTCACTTGCACATGCTTAGCATTATTTTATTTTGTTTTTCTGCGTATGTTTTCTCTTCAATCATAATCGTCTTCCCTTTGAAAATGAGCTCATGTGCGTCTCGAAAGGCCTCGGGACAGAGTATGTAAACCTAACATCTTTACATATTTTTTAATACTTTATTACCTTTTAAGTAAATAAATATATGTTTTTTACTTTTATATTAGTGAAGGTGAACGTTCCTTTACAGCGCTGATTTATTTTAGTGTTTTGATTCGATTTAATTTTTATTAGAGGACACGCACAAAAAAGAAAACAAAAAAAAATTACCTTTAAATTTAGAACCAAATAAAAATACACTAATATATACCTACAAAGAGACGTTAGAGCAACAGAAGAATATCTGAAGCGTCATAAGAATAACATGAAGTAATAAAATCGTAGCTATTTTTTAAATAAAAATCTACACAAAATAGTTTTTTTTTCAATGAATATAAAAGTTGACGTTTCAAATGCTTTTTTTAGTTAACATATATTTAACAAAGCTTTTCTGTACTTCAAAATATTTTAATTCAATCTTTAAACGTTATGTTTTTATAACATAAACTTTAATTGATTTAGATCCTGCAATAAAACTTTGTACACTGTAATTAGAGAGATATTTAAACAATTTTTGTTCAGGAAATTCGTTGAACATTCTTGCATAGAACAGCATTAATTGAAAAATTTCAATCAAAATACGATCTTACCATTCAAAAAATGAATTTTTATTACACAAATCGAAGTTTGGAATAAAATAAAAATTTCTTAAGATACTTAGGGCCGGAAAGAGTCATCGAGAATATTTGAATTGACATGACAGTAAAATTAAATATCTTTAAAATCATAGATATTTTTTAAGAATAATCTCCCAAAAATTGATATTTAACAACCTTTTTTAGTTTACTTGATATTGCTAGGTAACATATATTTACATTTTGACCAAACTGTTTATACTACAAATTATTTTTTCCAAACTTTAAATTTTCTTTTTTTTTTTCGAAATTAAACTTTAATTGATTTAGATTATGTGATAAACATTTTTTCACTGCCATAGGCCAATATTTAGACAATTTTCTCCTCAAAATATGTTGATATACGTAGACACAGACTACGTTTTATTAAAGAGTTTAGAACAAACGTACGATTTTAAATTGAAATTTGAAAAATATAATTTTTTATGACAAAGCCATAATTTGTAATAGTTACATAATATATTATATATCTATGGCCACGAATAAGACTAAACAATGAGTATGCAAAGCGTCATAACAATAAAATTAAATAACACTTTCAGGAAACTAATAATGCTTTCAATGAAAATAAAAGTTTATTTTTCAAATATACTTTTGTAAATTAACATCCAGAATAAGATTCTTTTCCTGATTATAAAACCTTAGCACATAATAACCGTTCAATAAAGTCTTGCAAATTATTTACGATTGCATACCCCTGTTCGTAAAGTGTTTTTTATTGCCGAGGAAATGCCGCCACTCTTTCAAAAACGTAAACAGTGACTCAAAAAAATTTTTTTTTAGCGAAACTGCATTTTAATTCTTGGAAGGTCACCAACGCAACCTGTTTCTTAAAACTTTTCATACCACTGCTTTATGGTCATGACAGCTAGAGGATAATAATAACGTCTGAACGCCATTGAATTCATAATATGAAAACAAAACCATACTAATCTATTCTCACCACCGAATACATTTCGTTAAAAAATATGATTCATTGCTTACGTCTGTGGACTAGTTTCTATACCTATTCTTATTTCACTATATATATATTAATACATTAATATATATATTTATTTAATTTCTATCTCTAGCAGTTTTATCGTGCTAACGTTTCATAATCAGGAAAAAGCTTTATGCTCACTCTATATTTACAATTTATCTAAAATATTCCATGCTATAAAATTACCTTTTTTTTTGTTTTTTTAAATGGAACATTAATTATAGTTCTTGCAATAAACCTGAGTGCACTTTTATTCGAGAGGTATTTAAACAATTTTAGCTTCAACATTCATTTGGATATTCAGATGCATAATTGAAAAATTTGAAATCGGCGTACGATTTTGATTAAAATATGAAAAATAAAATGTTCTTTAAAGATAATCTGAAGTATAGAGTACAATAAAAATCTAATATGCCGACGATCAGGAATAAGAGTAAAAAAAATATTTGAAGCGTCATAACAGAATAATAATAATAAATAATATAAAATCATAGGTATTTTTAAATAGTTTCCACAACTCTGATGATTTTTTAACTGAAATTAAAAGCATGTTTAGTTAACTTTTCTTTTTTATTTAAATTTACTTGTTTTAGTTAATATATATTTACAACTAAAGCAAGCTATTTTATAGTGGATTTTTAAAAATACAAATTGAAATCTCCTAATTTTAGAATTTTTTTAAATTGATTTGCATCGTGCAATAAGTCTTAGTTATCTGTATTTAGAGTGATATTTAAAGAATTTTCTCCTAATAATTTGAATAATTAGAATATGAAAAACGGAATCTTTTTTATAATATCATTTCGAGTGTAAAAAACAATAAAAACCTATTAAGATACTTACGGGCAGGAATAAGACTAACCATAGAATACTTAAAACATCATAAGAATATCTTTAAAATCATACATATATTTTTAAAAAATTCTCCACAAAATTGATAATTTTTAAAAGGAAAAGAAATCTAGTTTCTACTTGCTGTATATTTTTACTTAACATATTTTTACAATTAAACCAAGCTATTCTACGATATTATAAAATGTTCTTATCAAAATTTAAAATCATCAGTTTTTCGAAATTAATTTTTAATTGAATTAAACACAATAGTACATTTTTGTTCATACACTGTAAAAAAAAAAAAAATGGTGACGTTCCATGTAAAATCCAGGAACGTTTCGCCTTTTCTCAGGTTTTCAGAATAATTTAGCTCTTTCCTGTGAAATTCTGGTTTTTTTATCTGAAACGTTCCTGAACAAAAGTTCGAAACAGCAAAACGCTGCGGCCGCCATTTATTATTTTTTTGCTATAATCCGTTGCTCGCGCGCGAGTGTCGAAAACGAATTCCTTAAATGAATGTAAAAAAATCAATATGGAATGCAAATAAATCAATAGACGACATAATCCTTTACGTCTCTATTGTGAAGACAATTCAGATGAAAATACAATACCTCTGTGACATCGCTAAGAGATTATCTCTCGTACTTGTCTGTGGAATGTTTAACGAGCAGACCGTGTAAAAAAATACACCTATTATTTGGATCTCCATTAACCAGGGGACCATCAAACATGATTCTCACCGATTTTGATTAATTTAAAGTATGTTTTAGAGTTCTTATCTCTAATTATTCTTGTGAAAGGATTTCTTCAAATGGGCCTTAGATTTTCAGAAATTAGATGCCGAGGTTTAGCATACGTTTCAAATACCCATTAGTTTGCAGCTCTCAACGTGTCTTTCATGGTGTGGACGCAGAAAGCTCGCACTCCACCCGTACGGCCCGAGTTCGATGCTACCTCTTGACTTTTTTTTTCTTTTTTAATTAATTTTATATTTTAACACTTTATTACAATTTGATTTAAATTTGATATATATTTGACACTTTGAATTGCTGCAAATTTGAATTTTTTTTTCGGAAAAAATATACAATTACGTTTAGGTTTTTTTTTTTTCATGAAAATTTATATGTATTTTATCTAACTTGTAAACTAACATAATTACTGACGAAAATCCAAAATATTTTATGTCTAGATTTTTTTTCTAATTATTATTTACATTTATATATTTTTATATTTTAAGCAAAGTTCAGAAACAATATATCATATATACCGGGTGTCCCAAAAAGGACTGACTGATTTTAAAATTCAATAACTTGCAAACGGTGACAGATATTAAAAAAATTCTTGCAGGAGGGTTATGCATAAGGTCAAAAGTTTTATTACAGTGATTTTCAATTTTAGTTCGAATTACAAACAATAGATGGCGCTGTAAGCAATAGTCGCTAAATACAGGCTCGATTTTTGGTCCTTTATCTATTTTCCATGCAGAAAAAGGAGATGGAAATGTATTATCCGGGCCACGAAGTAACAAAAATCGAGCCTGAATTTAGCGACTATTGCTTACAGCGCCATCTATTGTTTGTAAATCGAACTAAAATTGAAAATCACTGTAATAAAACTTTTGACCTTATGCATAACCCTCCTGCAAGAATTTTTTTAATATCTGTCACCGTTTGCAAGTTATTGAATTTTAAAATCAGTCAGTCCTTTTTGGGACACCCGGTATATTTACTTTATTGAATTTTAACTGAAAATTTATTTTTTCGTGTAAATTATAAATAATAATTTTGATGTCAATTTCAAAATATTTTTTCATTCTAACAAATAATGATAATAAAGCGAAAATTGTCAATTGGAAATGTAAAAATCGTCTGCGGATACAACATGCTGTGAAATGTCAGCAATGTTTTGCTGTCAACAGAAATATTCCTGGTATTTCGCAGGAAACTTACTGGCATTTCTGTAGAAAGTTTTTAACATATACAGTAAAGTTCCAGTCATTTTCAAGAAATGTTTCTTGGAAATAATGGGCAACTCAGCTGCCCATTTTTTCCCAGGAACGTTGCGGAATTTTTTTTACAGTGCAGTCTTTAGAGTGATATTTAAACTAATTTTCTTCTGAGAACTTGTTGAAACCTGTAGACACACATGAGCGTTAATTGAACAATTTGCAATTAGTGTACGATTTTAATTAATATTTGGCAGTAAGAGTAGTAAGATAAGCTGAAGTTTACAATAAAATAAAAATTTATTTAGATATCTACGGATATAATTAAGAATAACCAAAGAATATTCAAAGCATCTTAACAATATAATTAGAGAATAAACTCATAGATATTTGTAAAATAAAGTTATTTCAAGATTGACAATTTTATAAATGAAAATGAAACCTGGTATTATACAGGCATCCCTCGACTTACGTAATACTCGACTTACGTAAATTCGCACTTACGTAAGAAATTTCGAAAATTACATTTATGAACATACTAGCGCGATTCATACGTATTTGCATACTTTTGATAATTGTTTTATAAATAAAATATGCAGATAAAAACCACAACAATAATATAGTTTTATATATTAGATATCGTTATAATTTTATTGGGGTATACAATCAAATCTTTAACAAAACAAACACAAATTTGATTAAAATGATCCAAAAATAAACACTCTGTTTAACCGTTACAATTTTATTTGCTGAATTCAAAGCATAACGAAACGTAATTTTAAAGTTTCGGTGAAGAGGAACGAGTGTATTTTTTCTTCCAGTTTCAGAGCTGTTCGTTTGATGTAGATTCAAAATTGATGTAAATTAATTCATCAGCGTTAAATTTGTAAATCCCATATTCCACAAGATACTTTTTATTTGAAAAGTGTTCTTTTACTTTATTTTTATATTTTCTCATACTTTTATAGTTTATATCCAAGTAAATACTGCTACATGCTACTTTATTTATAAAACAATACTGTGTAAATAATGTATATATTATATATATTGCAGTTTCTGACGAAATTTTACCTAAGGAATTTACAAATTCGACTTACGGAAAATTCAACTTACGCAACAGTTTACAGAACGCAGAGCTTACGTAAGTCGGGGGGGGGGATACCTGTATAGAATATTTTTACTTAACACATTTTTACGATTGGACTAAGGTATTTTTTATTAGAAAATCTTCTTATCGATATTTCAAGTATTCTATTTTTGGAAATTAAATTACAATTGACTTAGATCCTACAATAAACCTTTGCTACAGTGATATTTGAAGGATTTGGATGTAGAACATGGTAATTAACATTTATCATAATTTCTCCTTAAAAAAAAAATCTTTTAACTACATCCTAACAATCCTACAAAAATACAATATTTATTTTTCTCTCGACATATTCCATAATAATCAAAGATTAATTTTTAATAATTAATTAATAACGGCAACTCTTTGAAACTATGTGTAAAATATCTGTCAGACAAAAAAGAATGCACAGTCGTGGGGAAATAAAATAAACACCCCAACTAACTCCTCAACAAATTATTCTAAAAGCAAGTTACTGGTATACCAAACGATTGGAAATAAAGTCTACTTTAAAATGATGTATATAAAATTTGCTTAGGGGGCCATCTACATATTAAAACGAACCCATACTTCCTTTTTTTTTCAATGGCAATATACCCAATTTTAACAAGATATTTCATATCTTCGGTTCAAACTAGGCCTAGTCACCAAATTTCAAGTCATTTGAATGATAAATTTTTGAATTATAAACATTCAAAATTTAGTGCTTCCAATGTTAAATTACATTTTCATATTTCCATTAATATTTCCTGAAATTATACTCCTAATGCGCTAATTTTTTGTGTAGCAATAATACTAAAATACCCAAACATAAATGCGTTGAATTTGCAATTTTTATAATTTTATGATATGAATTATGAAATTAATATTCAAAAAAATTATGAATTACCACCTACATTTTTTTGATGGAATTTTATTTATTAAGACCTGCTTTATGGAAATCCTAAATTTTACATTTTTCTTCCAAGTAGTTTTCAAATTATGCTTAAAAAAACAACAAAATGATGGTTTAAGAGCCCGTCTATGATAGATGTGACTAGATATTTTGAATTTCCTTATGCTATCCTGTTATCTAGCAGTCTTCAATGACTGCTTGAGTGACACTTAAAATGCCTTGATCCAGAAGGGGAGGGGGGGGGGGTTCTATCGTTCAACAATCGAGTACCGAACTTCAATTTGGACACTGAACCTAAAATACGCTCGTTTTAAAATAATTAAACTTATAGTACGAATTGCATAAAAATTTGTTTTTAGGCTAATTGAAGGGTGTAGAGTTTATTTATGATGTCAGAACCGTGTACTGCTATTGAAAAAAACAAAATTATGGTTCGTTTTAATATGTAGATGTCCCCCTAAGCAAATTTTATATATATCATTTAAAAGCAGGCTTTATTACCAATCGGGTGGTACCAGTAACTTTCTTCTAAGATAATCTTTTTGCAGAGTTAGAAAGGGGTGCTTACTTTTTTTTTCACGACTGTACATAATTTAACTTAAAATCCGTAAATATTAGCAAATCAGCCGTTTTAGAGAAAGCAATAATAATAAAACAAAATGTTTGTATTTTACTTTAGTAAACGACTAAATTATCTCGAAACTGGCACTTGTTAGTTACCTTGTTTTACATTAGATCCTTTTATTTATACAATTTTCTCCTGTAAATACGTTGAGATATGTAGATGTAAAAGAGCGTTAACTATATAAAATTTGAAATCAACGTATGGTTTTAATTAACGTTCGAAAAAAAAAATTTATATGATAAGAATAGAATAAAAATCTATTAAGATACCCACTGCAACAAGAGAAACCGAGGAATATTTGAAGCGTCATGTTCTTGTTTGTTTTAAGAAACCGATCGATAAAGACCTCCAAGGAAGATACAATTGATCCAAGATGAGAGCGACAAAACTGTTTCTTTGTTATAAATCAGTTCGCTTTAGATAACACGAATAAACCGAACTTAAATCGTTTAAATGTTTTATTTTCTAGCAGATAATTTTTAAATACCTGTGATTGTATATTGGTTCAGTTAAGAAATATTTTTTAAAAGACTATTTGTTTTACATAAATCTAATAGTCAATAATTATTTCTTTCGAAAATATTTCTGCTACTCTAAGATGAATATCATTTTTGTAGTGCTGTAAATATGAAAAAAAAAAAATAAATAAAGGAAAACGCAAGTAATCCGCATAATTTTAGAATGCAACTGTTTCAAGGTTTCATAAAAAAAAAAAAAAAAAAAAAAAAAAAAAAAAAAAAAAAAACTTTCGTCAATGCAAAATGCAGAAACAAAAGAAAAGAAAAAAGTGAGAATCAGCAAAGTCCAAGCTTATTGAAGAAATCAGTTAATATTATTTAGAGCAACAGAAAACCTTTTTTTGTTAAAAATCAGTTCGCTTTGGGTATTATGAATAAATTGAACGTAAACCGCTTAAAAGTTTCATTTTCTAACTGGTAATCTTTCAAAATTACGATTGTATAATAGTAAAAGTAAGAAATTTTATTTTTAAGAGTGCAAAAATAAATCAAATAAATATAGGATAAATCTGTGTTAGTGCTTCATTAAAAAAAACAAAAACAAGGTAACAACTACTTTTTTTTAAAGCAAAACAAAACTTAAACCGTTAGGAAACAACGTCCGTGATTATTGTAGAGATCACATCAGAGCAATAAAATTATTTTAATATTATACATCAGCTTACTTAACACATTGAGTGACACGGTGACAGACACTGAAGTTGAAAATTTTCAATGTTTTAAATAATTTTTAAGAAAGTATAATCCGGTAACAAATAAAAGGTAAATAAATTTTAAATAAATTTTCAGTAATTACTTAAAACAATATATATTTAGTTTGATATCATATTTTAGACAGTCAGTCATCGTTGAATGACGCGTTCTAAACGGAAAGTTCAGTTGACGTGGCATGTTAAGATAATATGAACATAATATATCGAACGTCAACCACTTAAAGATTTGATTTTCTATTATTTAAAGCTATGGTCCTATAATGGTAGGACTGAGAACTATTTTTACTTAGTATTTTTTCTGATATCAGCCCTTCTGTAATGATTTCTTCTTAATAACGACAAAATACCTGTCATTTTCGTTCTTTAGAAAATCATTGTTACCAAAAGCTTCCGACAATGGTAGATTTCTCAATTTAAATGTTCAATTATTAAATTATAACTGAATAGGAATTTTCAAATACAAACTAATTCAAGAGCAATAAATAAAATTTTTGTATATAATGTATTTCTCTTTTAATATACTCGTATATCATATTTTCTTTAGTAACTACTTTATAACGATTTAATTTGGTCTTGAAAGCTACAGTGAGCAAAAAAAGTATTTGCACGTAGACGATTTTTTGCATAAGTAACCATAGAAAGCAAATTTCATACTATTCTCTTAATTATTCATTTATTTAAATAAGAAGAAAATAAAAATAACTACCCATTTTTCTTAAACAGTAATATTACACATTTTAAAAAATAAATTAATATTTTTGCATACCTAAAAAGTATTTGCACAAGAAGCATTGACTGTTAAAAAAGATATTAAATATGAATATTATGCAAATGTTTAGCATATCAGTCCCGCAGTACATTAGCCCCGCATTTTAAAGTCACCTAATATATTAACTGGAGCAGGGATTCTGGGGAGTTTTTGTTCTAATGGCGCCGAAAACGTGTGAACTGTCTGTTGCTACTCGTGAGAAGATTATATTTCTTCACAATTCTGGATTAAGTTACCGAGGAATAGGTAAAAAATTAAATCTAAACTTTTCTAGTGTTCGTTATGTAATTAAGAAGAAAAAAGAAACTGGTTCGACAATAAATAAGCCGCGAACTGGGCGTCCAAGAAAGCTAAATACCAGGCAAAGGAGAGCCATCATAAAAGAACCTTCAAAAAACCCTTTTCTAAGTGCTCGAGAATTGGCTGTTGATGTCGCTTCAACGTCGGGAACAATAGTTACACCACAATCAATTAGACATATTCTTCATGATGCATGCAAATATTCGAGGAAGAGCCCCTCGAAAAAAAACGATTTATTAGTGAAACAAATAAGGTGAAAAGACTTGAATTTGCAAACGCTTATGTCAGCAAACCACTAGAGTTTTGAAAACTGTTATTTTTTCCGATAAAAGCAAGTTCAATATTTTTAGCTCAGATGGTAAGAAAACTGTATGGCGAAAGCCAAATACTTCTCTTCAAATTAAAAACTTGAAACCAACTGTAAAACATGGCGGTGGTCATGTAATGATTTGGGGATGAATGTCTTTTAACGGAGTTGGCGAAATGACCTTTATTGAAGGCTATATGAATGCTAAACAATATATTAATATATTGCGAGATCATTTATCTAATAGTGCTCTGAAATTAGGAATTCCTAATTCATATTATTTCCAACAGGATAACGATCCGAAACACACTGCATATATTACGATGTTCTGGTTGCTTTATAATGTAAAAAATCAATTGAAAACGCCACCACAATCACCAGACCTCAATCCGATTGAAAATTTATGGCATATTTTGGATGTGAAAATAAGGAAAAAGAAAATTTCTAACAAATCAGAACTTAAGCAAGCTCTTAGGGAAGAATGGCTACAAATCAGCAGTGAAACATGTCACAAATTAATAGAATCAGTGCCCAGACGATTACAAGCTGCAATTGAAGCAAAGGGCATGCATACTAAATATTAGCACTGTTTTTAACTTATAAATAATTCCTCTAGTTCTATTTTTATTGCTAGTGTGCAAATATTTTTTTTGGCAGTACAAATGCTACTTTTTTATGTTTTCATATTTTAAATATAATTATTAAGTCAGATATTAAGTATGTTTATTTGTTTTGTAAAAGTATTGGTATTTTTAATTCTTAGTTGCTTTTTATTTATTTATACATATGCTACAACAAATTTACCTGGTGTGCAAATACTTTTTTTGCTCACTGTATATTTTGAAAACAATTTATAGGATGGTAAAGAGAGCCATTCATAAAAAATCTCATAAAGATACTGCGATTATGGAAAAGTGACGAATAAAAATGCCAGAAAACTTAGAAACAGATTTTTAATCGAAATCACCAAAATACCTATTTATCTTTGAAGACAAAGTAACGGCGAATAGAAAAATAACTTTTAAATATAAATAGAAAGTCTTTATTAATTTGGTGCATTAATAAAATATGTTAATAAGTCTAATTTTAAATTCTTTCCTTAATATTTCATATTTCCTAAAGTAAGCACAATGTTTTAGCTACTATGAAACGCCAATTTTTAAAACAAATATAGAAGAAAACACAAAGAAACAACAACAAAATCATAGATATAGCTGTTATAGGGCTTAATTAAAGATGATCCTTGCAGATCAAAAGAAGAAAGAAAAATCATGCATTAAGTATACATTACGAAGCACTTTCCAACACTTCAAGAATACCTTACAAATCTTTACTGTTTAATAAAGAAAAGAAGTATATAAGTATACAATTAGTAAAACGCATAATATATTTGAAAACCAAATTTACGCAATTACCATCTATAGCCGGGAAGGTACCCGATTTCTTTTATAGAACCCTGTATATAGTCTATAGATTTGTATGTATACTGCAAGGTACGATAAAATTTAATTTAGCTAGAAAAAGCATAACACAGTCGAA
The DNA here is from genome assembly GCA_963932465.1 of Maratus speciosus. Lineage (NCBI taxonomy): Eukaryota > Metazoa > Arthropoda > Arachnida > Araneae > Salticidae > Maratus > Maratus speciosus. Next base: position 82,829,706 of record OZ010787.1, read on the forward strand.
AATTAACCTTCAACAATTTCTGACAGTAGTTTGGAATGTCTTCGAATTCTTTTGTAAAGGCCTGTATGTAATCTACAGATTTTTAAACATGCCTCATATTAAGCTAAAATTGAATTCATGTAAAATCTCATAACACTACTAACAACAAACTGCGTGAAATAACCATTCATGGATAATAATGTATCCAGTTCTTTGCGTAGCCCTGTATATGAATTTATTTATATTCTTGAAATTTTTCTTAGACCACTAAATATTTGTAGTTCAGTTGAAAAATACATAGCTCGATTAAAAACTATCTTTAAGAACTTTAATGCTTGCCAATATTTTTGTGTAGCCCTGTATACGATCTATAGAATTTTACGCACTATGTAGCACGCAAAAACTTAGTTAAGCTTAAAAACGCTTAACAAAACTGAAAACTCTCTTTTGGCAATTATCGTTAATAGGTAATACTGAAATCGAAATGTTTTGTTTGTCCCTGTAAACGATCAATTTATGCTACACACACCATATTCTACAGTATGCATCTTGTAGTGAACCTGAGTAAAGTATGTAATTTTCATTATGTTTGAAATAGTGTAACATCATTAAGATATGTATAAATGTTTTTCCCCTTTAGACCATTATGTAACTGAATTATTTTGTGTGGATCTAAAAATGAATGATAAATGCGTTGCACTCTATATGCTACTGAAATCATGTTTTAGCGCATCTGAGCAATCCAAATCGATTTCCTTATGTTTGTAACTGTGTAACATCATTAAAATACACCGCAAACGATTTTTCCCAACACCGTAAATTGAAATATCTGAAATTTAGACACTTACAGGTATACGTCTGAAAGGGATCATTAAAAAAAGAGACACTTTAAAGTGTCTTATTTTTCAGACACATTTTTGCGTCTGAATATCAGAAACTTAAAACTTCTGAATCATGCCCATTTTAGATCTGGCATTTGTTGGCAATAGGCTTCCATTTACTGACCGTTTAAAAGCATCCTATATGTTTCAACACACTGAATCCTCCTTTATAAATGAAATAAATATTCGACCATAAAACAGGGTTGGGTTTCTTCCAGAAGCAGGAGCTGATTAAAACATGGGAAAACTGAGCATCGCCCCTCCCCAGATTTTAGGGGCGCTCAAATTTTTTAAATTTGGCAATTTTAGTAAAACTCATATTTTAAATCTGTTTGACATTGCATTGATTATAATAATATCTTTTATAATTGGATAAGATTATATATATATATATATATATATATATATATATATATTTAAAACCACAAACAAAATATCAAAATCCATCACTCACCATAGCTGCATTGAAACTCACATCGAAAATATTATAATAACCAACATAAACTTAACTCTTAAAATCAAACTGAATAACCAAACTAAAGAAAATATATATAATTGCAAGACATAACAGAACAGAACAGAAGGCGAGCGGTATGGCTAACGACATACACTGCAGGGTTAAGTCAGACTTTACGCATGCTACGTCCCCCTTCACTCGCCAAGACCAAAATTGAAAAAATGAAAAACTATGAAAAACTAAACAGAACTACAACATCCATCAAAATATCTCTCTAACTCATTAGATCAATCAACTCATCAAAACCTCCATTCTCATCCATCACTGAGTTCAGTTCAGTTCCGTACCTGCTACTCTTAATAAAATATGCTACTCTTAACCTGCTACTCTTAATACTATATATATATATAGTATATATATATATATATATATATATATATATGTATATATATGTATATGTACGATTAAAATGAAATCACAATGTATGAAAAAGTTGATAAAATGCTGATGATGAATAAAATATGATCAGTGGAAACTGGGAACGTGTAATGAAATACTATGAATAACCTACAGAATCAAGAGAGGATCTTGCAGGTTTAATTCATAGTGAAGATATGTTATTTCATCCAATTTTTGCCGACTATGACAAATTTAGCTCCTTTTAAACATATCAAGACATTTCCAAAATAAACGAAAAATTAAACATAAGATATGAAAAAGATAAATGAATGAAGATAAGAAAACACTTCAATGATAGATAAAAATCTATAATACAAGAAGTTTGACTTACTAATGGAGAACGTGAAAAGATGTGAATGGATTTGATATCCATATATTGATAACCATGTGACTGTAACTACTATAAAAGCAGATATTTTATATAGATATACTGCAGCTCTCTGGTGTGAAAAATGATAAAAGAAGTTTTTAACAAAATCTGGTGCTGCCATCTATTGATAAGAATTAACTAATAAACTCTAATTGATAATGATAAAAAATGACATAAAAATATGAAATAACTTAAAATATATAGGAAAAGCTTAAAATAAACAACTAAGTAAGAGTTGAAAAAGTATTGATTAAATTGACTATTTTAAAACACTTATAAAAAATAATAAAAAATAAATAAATTGACCATATTTATTTATTTATTTATCCATATACAGTAAAACCACTCAATAGCAGAAAAATTGGGTCCGCGAAATTTGTCTTCTTTTCAGAGGTAAAAATATACAAATATGTATTATTTTTTGTGGGTTGAAAAAGGTGTCCGGAAAATAGATATCTCCGCTATGGAAGGCTTACAGCAAAACATGCATAACGGACACTCTTAACTAGAGGACACCTGTTTATCGAACACCCAGCTTTTTTAATCCACAGCACATACATATTTGTATATTTTCATCTCGGAAAAGTGATTTTATGGTTCTGAGGTGTCCACTGTATTGAGAACTGTATTTGAAAAAAAAAAAAAAAAATTCTTTTTTCTTTTTAATCTTATGTACTAAAGTTTAAAATATTGATTGTCCCCCCGGGTGTCTTGAGGGCTTTCCTGCATTTTCATAAAAATGCTTTAAAAAATAATCTTAATGTAATTTTCTTTTCCCTGTTTGTTTCGAAAATACACTTCATACGCCTTTATTTGATATTACATTTTAAAATACAATTTTGTTTAAAATATTTTTCTCTACAACAAATTTAAGTTGCTTTCGGGAGACAGAAAAATACTCCCAAAGCGCTCAGAGGGTTATAATTAGTACAATGCCAAGCAAATTTAAAATATGAGTTTTATGAAAATTGTATACCAACTTTGGCCGACCGTAAAATCGGAGTGGGGGGGGGGGCGGTGCCCAGTTATCCTGTGCTTGAATCCGGAATGGCATCTGAATGAAATCCAAACCCTTTATGGCGAAATATTTTCGCATTTATCAAGCAGAATCCAATGAGGTCAAAACAATTATTGCCAACAATGCGGCCAACCAAATTATGATACTAAAAAAGAAAACAAAAGTGGTAAGTGTTCTAAAATTAATATTAAAATGAATCAAGTTTTGTATAAACTAAATCAAATTTTTTAAACAAATAATAAATTTTAAGTAAAAATTCATTTTATATATAAATTTATTTTCCGTGAAATCAAATTTGAATTCTAAAATAGTATTCTTAATAAAATTAACAATTAAAAGAAGTGAAAATTTTGAATGCTGATTTTATTAATAATAACCACAAAGGTTTGCTTTTTTTAATTGTCATATATATAGTGTATGGGACATAAATAGGACATACAATGCAATTAAAATTTGCTTTCAAATCATCTGGTAGTATTATGTGGAACTTAATTCGACAAGTTTTTTAGAATTAGTTTTAATGTCAATTTTAAACGAAGAATACAATTATTAAGTGTTTGAATGATGCGTTACAAATTATAATATTAAATTGACCATAAGCTACAGGGGAAATTGGTTCTGAAAGGTAGAATATCTAATAGTAAAAATCTTTATTATTTAAAATAGTATATTTATCTAAAGTAAAAAGTTAAATCTAACATGCATAAATTTTAACTATGTTTACTAATATCTACTTTTTTTTAAAATGTTACAATCATAAGAAAAAACATCTATTATGATAAATCAATTTTTCCAGAGGCAAAACTGATGGGGAAAAATGAACTTTTCCTTCGAAAACAGTGCATCCCTAAAGATCACAACAGATGTTTGATCATTAAAAGAAACTATATATTTTTTAAATCCACTATTGAGTATTGCATGTCTTTCATAGCGAACGAACAATTAAAATCAATTAATTATAGATTCTTGTTTTAGCCGCAAGAGAAAATGTTATGAGGAATTCAACATGCTGACATCTACAATACAATGGATCAAACCGTTAAACTCGTTAATACACGAACACTTTTTTTTTTTTGAAAACAGGTTCAATAAACTGCATCTCATGCATTATTTTGTTTAGTACTATAAACAGACTGTCAACAAAACTATCACACTTACTTAAAACACTGCTACAATTAGGTTAAAGAGAGAAGTATTCTTCGATTTAAACCTAAAGCATTGATATTAAGAGATTGGGAAATTTTTCACAATGAATAAGATTGTGGAAGTCTTGCATTTTTTTCAAAAGAAAATTCCTTGATATAACCTGCTAATTATGGTAGAAGAATGAAAGGTTTTCTTTATTCTTGAAACATGATGCAAGGGAAAAAAAATCTATGTGCTAAGCTTTCACGAGATAAAATTAATACGAATCAACTCTAAGGTGATACGAATTAAAATACCAAAGCTTTCAATTCCGCAAAATTAATCAAGTAAAATAAATGATTAATTAAAATCTACACAGAGAACTTGCATATAAAAACAATCATTTTGAATCTAGGTTTCAATGATAACGAGTATGATATTCAAAGGAAACACGTCTAAAACGCATGCAGAAGTTAAGATAGCGCCCTCTGTTGGCTACACCGGAAATATAAAAATGCCTTAATTTTAAACACTTCGTCATTATTTAGACATTTTTGTCAGCCCGCTTATACCATGATCATACTAAGGCACTTATATGTCTTAAATTAAGACATTTATTATGTCTGAAGTTTCAAAAACAGACATTTAAGTGTCTTAATTACTTTTTCAGACACATATTTTTCTGAATTTAAGACGCAGTTATTTGAAGTGTATGGACCATATAATGTAATAGAATTATTTTGAGAGCCTCTGCAAACGAACTATAAATGTTACACACTTTATTTTTAATAGCGAAAATGTCACAGTAAAAATTAATAATATACAAGAATTACATGGCAATCTCAGTATCTATTTGTGAGAGTTAGAGAACAGACAGACGGCAAACGGTAGAAAGACAAACTGAAATCATAAACAATTTTCAGCTCTGTTGGAAAACGTTAAAAAGAATGAGAAACAATAACACCCACACTTATTCTAGAGGCCATCTCATTCTTTCTTACAATAAAAGTAGGTTTTAAGTCTTAGGATTACCTACTTATTTAGTCGTTAGAGCACTGGTTACTAGCTAACACTCGTATTCATTATCTCCCCCAATTGCTGGTTAGCTTGGTTGAATGCTCAAATAATATTCACCATTAAACTGTTGTACATAATTCCGACTGAAGGTTAATCAGATTTTGAATACCATTTGAGCTTTTGACGGGGTTTTCACGTTAAATCGGCAGTTGAGGTAGATTGTTAAAACAATCGTAGATCTGAAGTTCAAATCTCGCCTTCAATGTTTAAAGTAGTTTGGAATCTTTTTTAAGACAATGCACCGATCTATATGAACGTAGCTCATAAATAATAGAACCAAGAACTTTCGCATATTTTTTATGCTGTACTAAAGGAATGATGAAGGCTTGAAACTTTTGTATGGTATATCTTTTCTGGTAAATTGCATATTTCACAAGTTTTTTTTAACGAAACTTTTACTAAATATATTTTTATATCGTTAGAAAAGATCACTGGTAATTATAAAAAATTTGTAATCCGTTTGCACGTTCATAATTTGTTTCCGAAAACATTAAACGTGAATATGCCAAAATTCTGAAAATTCTGTTTTAAAGGAGAAACTATAAACTTAAACTTGCGTACTGTTTTCAACCATGCTGTAGAGAGGCAGGAAAATTTTTTTGTTGGTGTTCGTATATGTTTAAAATACTCGATAGTTTGAATCTTTTGTCGCTGTCTTCGTGAAGCTAAAATTGTAACGGTTATTACACTGATTTATCCAAAAGTCTTGTTTATAAATTCATAGAAAGTACGATAAATAATGCTATCACTGAACAATACCAATAAATAGTATTACCATTATATACTTTTTATTATCCTCTAACATTTACATAATAATAACTCTAATAAGGAAACAAAGGCTGTCAATCAGAACACTACACAGATATGAAATTATATAAATAAAAATAGTCTAATAAATACTATGATAAGGTATACTAAAGGCATGTGTATATGCAATAAATGTAACCGCAATCAGATGCAACTAAATACGTGATTTATTTAAAAAAGATAGCATAATAATAAAGTACAAACTTTTGAACCAGACCATGAACATGTATTTCAGAGATTTTGTATTTCATATTCCCAACCACATAATGATATAAATGAGCGAATCTATAATAAAAACGGTCTCATGATCTAAATATATATATATACATTTTCATTGAAAAGAAGAAAAATATAAATTGTGGTTAACAAGTATACAAACGTTTCTTGAACTGAAAAATTTTATTCAAAAGACGTGAAGCGTCTTTACAATTGAAAAAAATTAAGGAAAAAGAGTTGAAGAATCTTTGAAATGAAGTCTTTTCTTTTATAGAATTTTCTTCACAAATTGTAAAAATTTCGCTTGATATTATTACGATGAGAACTCTCCAGAGCTATTAATTAAAACAAGCGTTAAAATTTTCATTAAAAAAAAACTGCCCAATGAAAGTACCATTCTCTTTATTAAAGGCAGTATTAAAGGTACAGATGTGTTATAATAAGATGTGTATTTATAATACAATTAGATATGTCATATATTGGGTATGATTACGGATGTGCAACATCTGATGATTAATTGTTGACAATGACCGCTTGGTACAGTGCATTTGCTTCGAGCTATCTACACTAATAAACACCCATATTGATATGGATAATCAAGGCTAGAGCATGTGAAGTATGATAAGAAGTGTTATATTCTAAAATCAGATATCCCAGATTAGGAAACTCAATTGTAGAAAACTTTACAGTATTAAAATCTTTAGAATGTTGCATAAGTTGCTGCAAAATATGTTGTAAAAAGGATCTTGGTATTTCATAGTATACCAGGGCTTCAAAACGTGATATTTATCCTTTAATCGCACTGATTCATTTAAAATAATATATTGCACTTTGATCCCAGAATGTTTTATTACAAAATACAGGTTTCGGTTCAGCTTCGATTATTGTTCCTTGAGAAACATTTTTTTTTCTGGTTTTCGGTTTTTGTTTCGGATTCGGTTTGAAGCCCTAATTTCTGTAAACCGCCAACTTGTCAATAGCGAAGTCAGTTTAAAAATTAGAAAACTGGAAAAGTATTAGAAATTTAGACAGCTTTAGTATTAACTTGAACGTTTGAGACGAAGTCAGGGCAGGTACGAGCCTAGCAATTGACATAATTTTCAGATTCGGGTAGCGGGAGTGGTGAAATTATATAAAACTTTGAAGTGTTTCTCAATACATTCAGATTACTAAGCAAGGTGAGCAGAGAAAGCGAAATAGTTTAACTTGTTAAATAGTTGTCGTATTTTGTATAATTTATATATGTGTTATATATATATATTTTAAAAAGGATATGGGAAAAATTTTGTCATCATCATCATCATCCATACAGCATCTTCATTAAATACATCGTTATTTACTGCGCGTCTAAAATGAGAGATTTCGTAATGATATGATTTAAAAGTAATGGGAATTAGAGACCTGCATCGCGGAGGTTCGTTTGGCGAATTTTTGTCCGCTGAAGTTCGATTTCGCGTTGATATTTGAATCTTGCTATCGTAGTTTTTTACTAGATTTTATTATTTTAAAAACCTTAATATTGTTTCATATGAAAATAACTATAAACTAGAATAGAAAAATGTCGACTCAGAGACGGGTTAGGTGACTGACAGAGTGCAGTGATGCATCCAGAATCATCCAGAAACTGAACACGCCTAGCAACAAGCCAAGTGAATGTTATTTGGATAATGTCGAAGTCCAGAGTTAATGGCACTGAGACAGCTAAAGTTGTCTGAAAAGGGAAAGCATTATGTCAGCCGTTTTCGTATGCCACATATTTAGCCACGTTGCACAATTCCCTAGTGAGAAAGTAGCTTGTTCAGCAGGTATTTCTGCTTAAATACCGCCTCAAATCATTTGTTATAATCAGACGACTTTAACTACTCATGGTTACGGTCGCGCATTTGGCCGACCTCGTCTGTAAAACTCTCAATCAGTATTGTACATAGTGTATGTATTTAATAAGTTACATTAAATAAGTACCAACCATATGGACCTGATTCCTTGATATGTATACACTATATGACTAAAGAAGACCGGTCACTTGCGATTTTAGACGTTTTGTTAAATATCTTGAAAAATACATGAGGAATTAACCTAAAACTGCAGGTGTGTAAACAGTATAGTATAGGTCATATATTTCTGCGAAGATTTTTCCCGAAACCCCATAGGGGACCGTCAACAAATGGAAAACAAGTGGGTAACTGTGATCACAGATCGCACAGAGAGTTTCGTGTAATATTCCTTTTAAAACACTTTATCCTTTTGCGAAATCTGCTAGTTCCACATTTCGTAAGCAGGGGGCGCACTCTATGCTACACAAACCTCTATCCGAACGAAACTCCGTTTTACAACCTATCCGTAGGTATATTAGCCGAGGGGATCGGGTCTATAGCACCCGTGATAGGTAGGCGTCCCCTGGCAGTAAAAAGTGGAACTGAAATATGTAAAGCTAAGTGCATAATATGAAAGAGTGGTCAAAGTGGTGTCTGCAAAAGTTAGAAAAGAACCCAACAGGTGCAATGGGGGGAGGTTAGAAAAATTGCTTAAAATACACAAGTTAGAACCCGGGGGTGAATAATATAAGAGTTTTTGAAAATTTTATGATTTTTCGTGTGATCGCAAGTGTTCTGCTATAGTATGCAAAATTTCAAGTCTTGAACTTAAATAGGGGTTCAGTTAGAAAAAACAGCTTAAAATACACAAACTAGAGCCCAGAGGGTTAAATAGAAAACTTTTTCCAAATTTTACGATTTGTCGTTTGATGTGATGTGTTCAGCTATATGTATGCAAAATTTTAAGTCTTCAACTTAATTAGGGGCTCAGTTAAAACAAAAAGATTAAAATACCCAAGTTGGAGCCCAGAGGGTTAAATGTAAGACTTTTCAAAATTTTAGGATTTGTCGTTTAATGTGAGATGTTCAGCTATAAGTATGCAAAATTTCAAGTCTTAAGCTTAATTAGGGGCACAGTTAGAACCAAAAGATTAAAATACAAAAGTTAGAACCAAAAGATTAAAATACAAAAGTTAGAACCAAAAGATTAAAATACAAAAGTTAGAACCCAGAGGGTTAAATATAAGACTTTTTCAAAATTTTATGATTTGTCGTTTGATGTTAGCTATTCTGCTATAAGTAAGCAAAATGTTAAGTCTTCAACTGAATTAAGGGCTCAGTTAGAACAAAAAGATTAAAATACACAAGTTAGAGCCCAGAGGGTTAAATATAAGACTTTTTCAAAATTTAGTATTTGTCGTTTGATGTGAGGTGTTCAGCTATAAGTATTCAAAATTTCAAGTCTCCAACATATATAGTTTCTGAGAACGGGCTCTGTGACTGACAGACAGACGAACGGACAGACAGACAGAGGAGCGAGACGAATAGGGTTTCGTCAGATGAACGAAACCCTAAAACGAATATCTTTTGGATAGCCCTAAAAACTAACGTAACAAAAGCGTTCAACCTCGAGATTTTTAATAAGTGGCTTATTGTAATATACTGTGTTCATTTTTATGTAGATAGCATGTATACTCGTAGAGAAATTAAGGTTTTTATTAAAACAGCCCCAAATTTCGCCAAGTTTTTTGCTTATAATTTGCAGAGTTCTTAATATAAAGAAAAAGTTCTTTTCAGAAAATATGACAAACAACATTGTACACAATATTCTGCAATCAGAATTTTAAAATAATAAAAATTGGATGAAAAATGAGCAGGTTTACTTAAAAATATTTCACTGCGCCTGTGCATGCGCAAATGCATTCAATATATAATATGCAATGCATAATGTATTAGCTAAGTATATAGAGCAACTTTAGTGAAAGTCTCAAAATCATAGCTTGGAAATTCTGAAAATTATCGTGGATAGAAAAAGCTCGAAATTCGCTGTTCCCAAAAAGAAGCAAAAAGATGAGGGGTTGTATCAAATATCTGTTGATTAGTGCCAAGATAGCGTACACAATATTGCACGTACTACTATATTTGGATACAACCACTAATCTTTTTGCTTCCTTTTGGGAACAACGGATTTCGAGCTTATTCTATCGACGATAATGTTCAGAATTTTCAAGCTATGATTTTGAGACTTTCACAAAAATTTCTCCATATACTTAGCTAATACATTATGCACATTATATTTTGATTGCATTCGTGCATGCGCAGTAAAACATTTTTTAGTAAACCTGCTCATTTTTTATCCAATTTTTATTATTTTTTAATTCTGATTGCAGAGTATTGTGTACAATGTTCTTTGTCATATTTTCTGAAAAGAACTTTTTTTTATATGAAGAACTCTGCAAATTATAAGCAAACAATCTGGCGAAATTTGGGAATGTTTTTTATAAAAACCTTAACTACGAGTATACACTGTAAAAAAAAATCTGTGAAGTTACTAAAGTTTTTCTAGGAAACTGGGATTCCAGGAACTTTTTATGTAACGGCAACAAGAAAAATTCCTGTAACAGCGTCTGTTACAGGAATTTTTGTTGTTACCGTTACATAAAAAGTTCCTGGAATCCCAGTTTCCAAGAAAAACTTTAGTAACTTTACAATTTTTTTTTACAGTGTACATGCTATCCTCATAAAAATGAAAACAGTATATTACAATAAATCTCTTATTAATAATCTCGAGTTTGAACGTTTTTGCTACATTAGTTTTTACAGGGTTATCCAGAAGATATTCGTTCTTTTTCAATTTTTTGACGGTTCTCTATGGGATTTCGGGAAAAAACCTTCCAGGAAATATATGACCTATACTATATATTTACACACCTGCAGTTTCAGGTTAATTGCTCATGTATTTTTCTAGATATTGAACAAAACGTCTAAAATCGCAAGTGACCGGCCACCTTTGGCCATATAGTGTATATACATATATATACACATATATATGGGACATTCTCACAATCTTTTGACTTTCATGTCCCTGAATAATAATTTTTATTTTAATACACTTTTTTGTGTGTTTTTTTTAATGTCATATACCTGGGAACATGCCATTGCATGATTGCACAACAATATTAAGGAGATAAGTTTTGGATGATGTTGGGGGTCCAACACCTGGAAAACTCCTATACCGTCCCGTGTCCCTGATGCTGATTTTTAAGTTTGGAGTTGTCTGGATAAAATTGTTTCAATAAAAATAATTCGATGTAATTTTTTCTGAAACTAGAGCTATTGTTTTACATAAATAAGTAGCTAATAATATATTAAATTTAAAAAATCAAAAAACCCGACTGCGTAAAAAGGGAACTAATTAATTATTTCTCATCAATATGAAACTATTTTTTATATTACTTACCTTATTTTTATTTACTTGTACTGATGACTTTTAAGTTGTGTTTAATTATTAGTTCCTATCTACAAACACTCTTTTGATGAGGCCCATAGATGCCTATTATGAAGGATAGAGTTACAGTAAAGGTAGCGATCCAAAGTACACAATTTCCAGGTTGTGTAATATTTAAACGGAGCTTCTGACTACAAAATGGTCAATGAAACATCGTCTTCATTTTGAAAGATCTATCCAATGATATGCCACTCAATAGGATGCGTAATATTTTTTGTCTCTACCGCCATTTTTTATTTCACGGCTGCCATTTTGAATTTATAAAAACAAAACCTATCCTATAACCATCGGAAGATTAAGACGAATCGATAGAGACCTCATTCATAAAATTCCATCCTGCCGTTGGGATGTTCGGCGGTATAAAGAAATCCACATACACAGATACGCGTGAAACACACAACCCTTCTTTTCAGTCGGGTAAAAATTAGCCTACACACATTTTTAAGGTTGTTATTATTTTTTAAACTCTGTCCCTAGGTTTTAGATTTTTTACCATCCCTCTTCTAAAAGTATACAGAAAATCCCTTCGGATGCAGCCACAGAATTTTTCTCAAGTTTTTTCTCATGCAGAAGTATGCTAGAGAAATAATGTCTAAAATTCTTTGGCAGGAAATTTAATGTAGAATTTAAAACAGCATTTAAATATCAATTTCAAGCATCGTGGCTTTATTGGTAGTCTCACCGTCCCCAAGGTTTATTCCTGCTCTTTTCGAGGTAAATTAATTTTTTGTGAATTTAATCCAATATAAATAACTGTTTCTAAAAATCAATGAACATTTTGGCTATCACTTAGTCTTAACATGATCTGCCTAAAATAGTGGTAATTTTCCTTGCTTTTCTATCCTTACCGTCCCTTTTTTCCCATTTCGTCCCTTTTTTCCTATACCATCCCCCTTTTTTACATTACCGTCCCTTCTTTAACACCCCTTTAAGACAATGTTATACCAAAATTTTGTAGTAAAAATACTACATTGTCATTATTTCTTATTTGAATGTCCTGTGGGTACTATGCAAATTCATTATAAGTAAAAATTTAGAAGAAAATAAAAAGTTTTAGTGGTAAAATTGTAAGGAAAATTAAACTCGCAAGTTTAACTTAAACCTCAGTTAAATAAAAATTTTTTCGCTGCTGACCATTTTTTCTTTATTTTGAATCATTAAGGCTTTCGTCTACCAGATTAAAATGTTATTTTAGCAATTTTAATTTCGCCAGATTTTTTTTCCCCAAAATTGAAAAAATTGTCAGAATGCCCCCATATATACAGTGGTGGCCAAAATTTTGGACATTTTTTGAAATTTTCATGTTTTATAACTTTGTGTGCTTATGGAATATATCAATTTTCACTTAAATACAAATGTTTATGTATCAAATTCAAGGCAATTTAATGTAGAATTTAATAAAAGAAACAGAATTAAAATATCTGCTTTACAAAAAAAGTTACACTTACTTTAGTTTAAAATACAAACATAATTAGTCATGAATGCTGAAGTGTATTCTAATAAAAGTTTTCTAGCCAATCATAATGATTGTTCTGAGAACCAATCAAATGTCAGTAACTAAACTGTTGCATGTTTCGATTTGTAAAAGCGGTATTTTGCTGGAATGAATTTTGCAAAATGGCGAATACTAGCGTAAATAAATAGAATAATGTTTTTTTTTATATTTCAATTTTTTCTAAATGCAAGTAGTTTAAAAGAACGTCATCAACAACAAGAACTGTTTGGACCCCTACAAAAAGAAGCATAATTGCCATATTGAGAGAAAAAGGTCTCTCTCATCCGGAAATTCCAAGGCAGGTTGGTGGATCAGTCATTTTATCTGGCGTACGAAAGTTGTGCTTACGTTATGAAGAAACTAAATCAGTCATAAATAACGCAAGATCAGGCAGAAAAAAATGCACAAGTGCAATACCTTAGAGCGTGGTTTATCACTGTTTTGGAAAAAATTGTAGCTTATGCATCGGAGGTGTGGTTCGGTGACCTCAGGGTGATCGATAAGCGTGCCCTCCAGTTCATACAAAGAATCTGTCTAACATCTATCACTAAATCATACAAAAACGTTTCAACGCACACACTACAAATTTTATTAGGAATCCCTCCATTATTAATCACATTAGAACATAAATCCATTAAATACAAATTTTTACATAATAAAGAAATAATATTAACTAAACACACACCAATTAGTAAAAAACACGTAGAAAATATATTACACAAATATCAAATAAATCCTGAAATAAATATTAACAATTTAATTAATACTGACAAAATAATCAGTCATCCAAACAATATTAAGATGTACACCGACGGTTCTAAGGTGGACTCTGGCACGACATATGCTGTAGTGGCCTACCTTCAAAACACAAAAATTTTTAAAAAAACTGTTAAAATACGTACAGATAATTCTATTTTTCAGGGGGAGCTGCATGCAGCCATCACAGCCATTAATTGGGCAATAAATTCTACTCACAACAGATTCCAAATATTCTCTGACAGCCAATCGGCAATTAAAGCATTACTTAAATTATTCCCAACAAATCCCGATATCTATAACATTGAAATTAAAATTAAAAAACATCAAAATAAATTAATTTACTTAACTTGGATTAAAGGTCATATTGGAATAGCAGGAAATGAACTGGCGGACAAGCTAGCGAATGACGCTGCTCAGTACTGCAACCTTCCAGTAGATCGGAGTATTAGATTACCTCGATCATATTTATTGAAATGCATCAATTCACAATTACTGGATAGGTGGCAGCACAACTGGGATCACACGGGAGCGGCTGATTTACGCATCAGATTGTGCCAAAGGTTCAACAAAAGCTAATTGTTAACGACAAAGTTTCCATTTATTTCCTAACGGGTTGCGGTAGCTTTCCATCTTTTCTTCATCGCATAAACAAGAAAGAAAACGATCTCTGCAAGTGTGGTGTCCGAGGAGACCCACTACATTATCTATTTGGCAATTGCAAATTTATGAAATTTAAATTCAAGCGAACAGGACCCTCAATCTTCGCAGATATTCAGATTGTTAATGATCCCATTCAGCTCAAAAAGTTATATGAAAACTATAACATTCTCAACAGTTTTTACTCATTTATAAATTATAAATTTCTAGCTTAATTCTATACTATTTAACTTTTCCAAACGTAGTTCTGGCTGTGGTCTGGGGTATTCGTGTCGGCGTGGTCATATTTTATATAAAATGTAATTAATTTATACTCCTGGCAAGTTTTCTTCGACTGAGTCATCTTCAAATACCAGTTCTTTTGTATAAAGTGTAAATAGCAACTTTCATTATTCCAGTACAGATTCTTAATTATTATTGGAGCATTATTGTGTTGTAAATTTAGATATAACTATTATACACAATTTCTTATACTTTTATAATAGTGCATAATATTAATTATTGTTCGCATCTTGTATCTTAATACTAAATTTTTAGTGTAGATTTAAAAATAATTTTTGTATCACGTATCTTACATAATATCTCAAACATAGTATCATTGTATTGTAAATTTGTAAATAATTATTATCTACAATTACTTATACTTTCATAATAGTGCATAATATTAATTATTATTTGCATCTTGTACCTTAATACTTATTTTTAGTATAGAGTTAAAAATAATTTTGCATCATATACCTTGAAAATAGCTTTAAGTGTTGCAAATATCACATTTGTACATGGTTTAAATTGATGTTAGCATTGTGAATCCTGAAAATAACATAAAAGTGTTGTAAATATGTAGGTAATTGTGATAAAAAAAGTTTAATATCAAATTCTAAAAACTATGCATATTTATATGTTATAATAATGAATATTTCTCTCAAATGTAATTATAGGGGTCATCTGTAAATATTTATTGCACACACTTTCAATAATTGTCATAATCTGACATTGTTGTTTCTCCTAAACTAAAAAAAAAAAAAATCATTGAAGGAGTTCCGCAGGTAGTAAAACTTTTCCCTGCCCTGGGCTTGGGGGTTACACCTAGCCAAAAGCGGG